>JAJIBD010015808.1:0-38790 GCA_021461705.1 Cryptotis parvus | reverse complement strand
GAAAGAAGGCTATCTGGATTCATGTAAAACCAACATATACCGTGAAGCATCAAAAATGTACTGAAGGTGCAAAATGAGAAAAGCAAAGTTTTCACCTAACTCGTGCAATTTTGTGCAGTATATCTGTTTGCTGTGGTTTGTAGGAAGAAGCATTAAGATCTGTAGAGGTGGGAATAGTGCACATCAACAATATCATGTCTAATTAATTTAGTCTCATGTTGAAAACTTTGATTCCCAATTATTTAAGAGCACTATAGCAGGAGTCCTTACCATTAATCTAATATAATTTTCATTGTTCTTGACAAAAAGAACAATCTGCAGATATAATAGCAATTTAGATTGATCATAATTTTTCAGAAGTGTAGAAAAAACGGAACTCCCACGGTGAAACTGCCAATCAATCCAAATATACACCTCTTTTTATTTTTCTTTTTACAAATTGAATTACACTTATTTCAAATTACAAATTTTCTAGGCTAGATTTTTTTTAACAATTCCATGCAGAAACAAACCAAATGTATACTTTTAAACATAAGTGCTTCATTTTTCAGTAGCCATTTAGATACCAGCATAATAAAATATGAGAAAACATTTTTGGTTAATTTTAATAGAACTTCTGATGTGTGTAACCATTTAACTTTTTCCAATGAGAAATTTGTCATAAATATCAATTTATCTTTTTGTCAACATTTAATTTAGAAAGTTTTCAGCTTTCTCATGGTCCAGCAAATCTCAAAGACACCTGAACCTTTACAGTTTATACATACACTGAATGTATATACTGTAAAGTTACAGTTTATACATACACACAAAGATAATTTACTATAAATAGAGATGTTCACTACACATATACACATGCACACATAACTGAGCAATCTATTTGCTATTTCTCTCACCCATAAGGAAAATTGAGGTGAGTAAAGAAGGGCAGTACCATCTCCAGGCCACTCAGAGTCCTGTAGGACTATTGAGACTCTCCTGTGTTCCTTCACCCTTCCAAACCTTTACCATCAGATCAGGAAAGATCTCCCTTTTTGTATTAAGTCAGCAAGGCCAAATTATGAATATGAAGCAGTGGTGTGAGTCCTGCAGTTATATAATTCAGAGGTCTATAATGGTTTATTTTCATAAGCAAAATTGTGCGCCATCAGGACCCCTGGTTTGAGGGATCTGGTGTGAGGAAAGGAGAGGAGCAGGCTTAATATTTTCATTTGGAAAGTCTGGCTCCTTGGTGCCTCTCTCCAGGGAACTGCACACCAATATGGTCTTGTTTGGGGAATGCCACTGGGGGCTCCTAACAAGGTCTGGGAGTTGGTTCCCTTCCACCTAAAAGATGGCAGTTGATAGATCACTGTATCACTGTATCACTGTCTTCCCGTTCATCATCAATTGGCTCGAGCGGGCACCAGTAACCTCTCCATATATTCTGTCTCATGCTAGTAGAACTCAAGAGCACCTATTTGCTCCAAGAACATAACGAGCCTCAAACCATTCCATCAGGTCATGGGAATGAGGTATAAAATTGTTACTGGTATTTGGCATATCAAATACAACATGGGTAGCTTGCCAGGCTCTGCTGCCGTGCGGGTAGCATACTCTTGTAGGCATCTCTAAAAACCAGTCTTACGGCAGAGAATATCGAGACTGCCATTGACTGATGGGGTAGGCCAGAGAGTATTTATTGACCAATTCTGTGAATTCTGATTCGGAGGATACTGGGCAGGTGGAATGAACTAGAGTGCCCCTGGATTCAGTTAGGCCTGGGGCTGGCCCCCCCACCCAGTTTCCCACATTTGGGAGAGGCATAGGTGTTATTTGAGCCTGCAGAGCTTGTGGAACCTGAAAGGGGATCTATGTAACATTTCCCATAAGGGATTATTAGGATGTTGCCCTGTATTGATATTCCTAGAAGATGGCAATTTCTATGGGTGTGCCCCTTCCTTCCACAGTTATAGCAGATTATCTGCCCAGATGAAGCCTGAGGCTGACTTTGTCTCCAAGACCAACAGTCTTTGGCCCAATGTTTTCCCTTCCTGCACCTTGGGCATGGTCCAGGTGGGAGCCCTCCGGGGTGGAGTTGCAATTATTAGCATAGTTTTCCTGATCACTGTTTATCCTTTGTGGATTATTGTTTCTCTCCCTGAAGCTGTTTGACATTTCACTCCATCCTGCTCCTCCTGCTGTATGGGTTAGGCCTCTATAGCATTCTGTGTTCCATAGGAGGCCAAACCGACATTTCTACAGGCCTTTAGATATCCCATGAGATCTTCCTTTTCCTTAATACTATATAGTATTGTTTGACAATTTTGATTAGCGTTCTCATTTGAGCAGTTTTCAAAATGTTTACTCACACAATTTTTGGCAGTACAATCCAAGGATGGAAAAATTCCCAAACATCTAATATCTAACCGTATCCAGACTACATGCTTGGATCAGGATACTAAGCCAAGATGGCCACTGGACCTTGAATCATTTGCATCAGTCAGAGGGCAGACCGCAACTGGAAGAAGATGACCCCCTCTTCCTATTCTCTTCTTTTATCATCAGAAGCCTGACATTGTGGGCGTGCTTTCTAGGGAAAAGGCCTGATTTAGGGGCATGCCTTTGTGTATGTGCACAAAAGATCATATATAAATGCAAATATTCAGATGGGCCCCAGGGTCCAAGTTTAACAAATGCTAATATGCCAGAGCTGACTTCCTGCTTATACAAATTAAAAATATCCCTTGAATAGTGGGGGGGAACATTGTTGAAAAAGAAGCAGTTCAGTATATAATTTGTAGATGAAAGCATAATATTTCATATCAATAATATATTGGTAGCATATCTGTAAATTTCCTCTAAGGTCCAGAATCTATCAGAGTAATTTTCATTACTTCATTTTCAGTACTCATATATACACTGGCTCGGATCTTCACATGCTACCTGTCTGAACGTAAGGTGTCCTCCCATTGGAAAACCAGCAGAACAGTTCTACTGTTCAAGATGGAGACATTCACGACATTGGCAACTCTTGCCCCATCTGCCTGTTGTCCATCACATACAAACTGTTCACTCAAGTCATCCTGAACAGGATTGGCAGAAATTAGTTGAAGAACAACCATGTGAGCAAGCTGGCTTCTGAAAAAGGATTCATCAAAATCAACATATCCACATGATAACCAAACCATTGAGGTCTATAGAGAGTTCAAGATGACTGTCTCACATTCATTGATTTAAAGAAAGCCTTTGATTCTGTGGAAACTGAAGGGTTCATCGAAGCCCTCACCAAACAGGGCATTCAAACCTAATACATAAAGAGCCTTTGTAAGCTATATTACAGTTTCACCACCAGGATCCAATGTTCTACAAGCAAGTGATCATCGAGGTCAAAAGATGGGTTCAGCATACTAACACCACCCTAAGAACATCATGCAACAATTACAATGGGAAGGAATGGGAGTAAATATAGTCGGCTGGCAAATACACCACCTATGCTTCACTGAAGACATCGTTCTAATAACACCAAATATCAGCCAAGCGACACAAATGCTGGGTGACTTTGACTGAGAATGTGGAAAGATAGTTCTACAACTGAATCTCAACAAACTATGTACATGAAAAATGAACTAATTCCAGAAGCCCTGTTCACTCTCAGTGGAACAAACATCTCTGAATGCAGCAGTTATGTGTACCTAAGTCAAGAAATTAAAATGATGACCTAAATCCTGAGCTGCACAGGAGGAAGAGCAGCATGGACTGCCTTCAAAACCTTCGAAGCAATAGCTAAAAGAAAAAAGAACCTCTGGCTCTGGGCACATCTCTTTGACTCCATCGTCCTCCCTGCATTAACATATGCCTCAGAGACCTGGGCCCCTACAAAAGTAGGATGAGCATGCTATTAGGGTCTTCCAAAGAGGAATCAAAAGAGCTATGCTTGGAATATCATGCCTCACTCAACTGAGAGAAGAATCTGTAGTTCTGACCTCCATTGCTATTTGAAAATCAAGGATGCTGTCTCATCTGCCAGAACATCAAAAATCAGATAGGCTTGTCATACAATGCAATCTGGAGACTACTGCTGGACTAGAGCCATTACCGATTAGATCCCACAGGACATCAAAAGATTGCATGGCCATCCACCTACAAGATGGTCAGACTTTCTTATTAAGAACCTGAATGAACAGTTCAAGGATCTCAGTGTTCCTGAAAGAACCAGTGCCATTGGGCTACACTGGCACGTGATAGGGTCAATTGGTCATATTACTGGTGCCTGCACAAGCAAATCGATAAATAACAGGATATCAAGTGATCAAATGTTCAAGACTTTATCTTCACTAATTATATAGTCATGTACTTTTGCCCAGGGGCAGGCTCACTTGGCTCTTTGAACAAGCAGCACTAATTACATTATGGATGATCCAGAAATTGCCAAGTACTCTCTTGGAAGAATTACACATGTGTCCCTTATGGGAACCTGTGGAATAAAGAGAAACTTTTGGGAGCTAGTACTCATTTTAGAAATATTCTGCTTATAGAAAAAGTTGGTGGAGGATGCGGGCAACCGCATGCCAGGAAAACCATGGCACCTGCGACACAGGAGAGAGGGCAACATGAAGCAGAAGGGAAGCAGCTGCGGCCGTGGAGCAGACACTGCAGCCATGACTACCACTATGCAAGAGAAACACACAAAACTGGTTAATAAGTTCTTCAGAGTCTATCCTACTGAGAGGAGGCAGACTGAGATGGCCCAGGACTCTTTATCCTTGTTGTTTCATTTCTTTCTCAACAAATCATATGCCACTTCTCATTGTCACTTAACTGAAGAACACTGGCCTTTCTAATAGCTGCTTTGGAAGATTTCTTTTTTTTTCTGACTTGAAGACAACTTTTCCCAGTGTGTATATATATTTATATATATCACCCGGACAGCAGAGTCTGGCAAGCTGTCCAATGTGTATTCAATATGCCAAAACCAGTAATAAAAATTGTTAACCTTCCTGACCCTGAAAGAATCCTTAATATGCCAGCACTAAGGACGAACAAAGGATGGTCCAGATAAAATCTCAGGGCCATACTAAACTGCCAAAATGAAGAACTAAAATGACTGTCTGCATTTTCAATGCAAGTATGCTGCATCGGAAGCATATATTGAGAACCTGATAGAGAAAACACAAATGATCAAGTATGACATCATTGGTGTGACTGAGACAAGGAGTCATCAATCACCATCTTTGAAATTGGAGAACTGATCCTTGGAACTTGTGACAAAAGGTGGTGTCAGTGTTCTTATCAACATGAACATGGCCATGAACATTGATTCATTTGAATACCTAACAAATGGGACAGGATGATTACACTTGCAGATATGTGGCCCATTGTCAGCAATTTCTATCCTCCTTGTCTATAAACCAAAATTCACATACAAGGAAGAAGAAATTGAGGAATTCTACATAGAACTGAAGGAGTTCTAAAAAAGACCACACCTTCTACAAGATCATAGTCGGTGATGTCAATGCCAAGATAGGACCGAGAAGACTGGCAGAAGAACTCCATATTGGGACCGATGGCCTAGAATGGAACGAACAGGGTGAGAAACTAAGTCCACCATTTCCACCAAGACTATTCATGGGAACTCACAATTCGAGAAGGCGGAAGCGAAACATTGGACATGGGAATCTCCTTGTGGAGAACTCCGAAATGAAATTGACCACATAATCTTCAATCGAAAGTTTTGCCTAACAGATGTCACTGTCGTCCCAAAATCCAAAGAAGTTAAGACCACCATCTCCTTTATGCAAAATTCTACTTCACAGAATGGGGAGAAAAGGGTGCAAAGTTTAATAGAGAACTACCAGAACAACCACCAACTGGGAAATCTTTGGCATCATTGCTGCAACATGGGAAATGCTATCATTGATGACATCGATGAAGAATACAACCGACTGGTTCAACACCTTCATGATTGCATGATGAATGCCAAGAGAGAGGACACAAAAGGACACATATCTTCAAAAAAACTCTCGAGATCATTCATGAACGTGGTAAGGTGCAAGCCTTAGGCAACCAGATGCTAACATCCTAGCTTGCAAAAGCAGTGCAGAGAAGCGATTGTGAAGAACTCAAGGAGAAAAGAGCAGAAGTGCTGGAGGACGCAGCAGAAGCGAGGAAAAGCTTTCACAAAGCCCGCCTGTCCTCCTCGCCAACTGTAAGAAAAAATGACTGCCCTGCAATGTCCTAATGAATCTATCACATCTTCGATAAAGGAAATGGAGATTACCCATGACTTCATCTCAGATCTCTTTGATAGCCACATCCACCTACACACATATAAGTATCAAATTCAGAAGGATAGATATGTCATTCCCAACAGTTGCAGAACACCTAAAGCCTAAAAGCCTCTGCATCTGCCCTGGATTGTCTCCTAGAGATCATTTTGTAGATACGGGGGGTAGTTTAAATGTGGCAGTTTATCTGACCATGTATTTCATACTGGCTGGTATAAATATTATCATGCTACCACAATCATAGTGGGACTTGCTAGATCTTACCAGCATATTTTCTGGCCACATTGGATTTCTAAGTAATTTGACCAGACAAAAAATTCTGTTTGCCTCCAAGCAAGCAAGCATGGCTCCCCTGATAACTCAAAGGCAACGAAAATACAAAAACTACTTTGAAGTAGACGAGAGTCTTGTGAAGGCTTGGAGAAATATTTTTTTAAATTTTTTATTTTTACAATTACAAAGATATACAATTAAAAAGTTCATAGTTGGGTTTTGGTCATACAGTGTTCCAGCACCCATCCTGCCATCAGTGCCCATCTCCCACCACCAACATCCCCGGTTCCCTCCCTCCTCTCCCAGCCCTCCTCCATGGCAGGTTCTTTATTTCTTTCCCTTTCTCTCTCTTTCTCTTTTACTTCCCTCCAGACTATGGATTACAGAACATACATTAAAGGGTTGTCATGTGTATCTTTTGCCTCTATTTAATGCTCTGTTCTAGGTTGGCATTAGTACCCTTGACAATTGTTAGCACACTGTTCCATTTTCTGTCTTACCTAGCCTCTGACTCCCACATGTTTGTGATAATTTCCACCTTTGACAAGACCTCCTGATATATGTTTCACTTGACCTTGGATATTGGTATAATATGTACATATATATTTATGTTATGCAGATAAATGCAGTCATTCTGTGTCTGTCTCTCTCCTTCTGGATAATTTCGCTCAACATAATCTTCTCCATGTCCATCCATTTATAGGCAAATTTTATAACTTCATTTTTCCTAACAGCTGCATAGTATTCCATTGTGTAGATGTACCAAAGCTTTTTATCCAGTCATCGATTTTCGGGCACTCTGGTTGCTTCCAGATTCTGGCTATTGTGAATAATGCTGCTATGAACATGGACTGCCTTCAAAAATATCGAAGCAATAGCCAAAAGAAAAAAGAACCTCTGGCTCTGGGCACATCTGTCCTCCCTGCATTAATATATGCCTCAGATAGCTAGGCCTTATGAAATCAGGATGAGAATACCATTTGGGTCTCCCAAAGAGGAATTGAAATAGTCATGCTTGGAATATCCTGCCTCCCTCAAGTGAGAGAAGGAATCCAAAGTTCCGACCTCCATTGCTATTCTAAAATCAAAGACGCTGTCTCATCTGCTAGAGCATCAAAAATAAGATGGGCTGGTCATATAATGCGATCTGGAGATGACTGTTGGACTAGAGCCATTACTGATTGGATCCCACAGGATGCCAAAAGATCATGTGGCCACCCACATACAAGATGGTCAGACTTCCTTATCAAGACCCTGAATGAACAGTTCAAGTCTCTTAATATTCCCGAAACAACCAGATGCCATTGGGCTACACTGGCATGTAATAGTGTCAAATGGAAACATTACTGGTGCCCACTCTATCAAATCAATTAATAATGGGATATCAAGTGATCAAATGATCAAGTGATCAAAAAAAGTTATGAAAGCAACCCAATTCTGCCCACATGTCTATTGATTTGCTCCAGAGATTCCTTAAGGCAGGAAGCAGTTCTTAACATATGTTAAGTGTTAGCAGGAGCCTAGAGCTCATAGGGTGTGTCTTCCAATAGCTATGAGGAGGGGAGGGTAGGTCTACACAAAGATATATCAGCTGCTTGATATGGAAGATGGGCCCAGTAAGCACTGCTGGAGATTTGGAAAGAAAGGAGGTAACAGAGTTCTGATGTGACATGGGAGCCAAGAGTGGAAGACCTGCTCTTATTCAAGGGCATTCAACTCTGGGTACTGTAAAGTAGAGTTTTCACTTCTTTGGACTGAAGATGTTGAGGGTTTCTAGAAGTGTCCCCTGTGGAAGGTATGTGGAGTCCAGTGCCTTTGATACCCTTTTCTGGTGGAAATTGATCCTCTATGTCAACAGTCTTTGACTGTGTCATTCTACACCAGAACTTTGGCCACCTACTCACACAAGTTGCAAAGCATGGTTTTATCCATCTTTATTCCCAAGTTGTTTTCCTTATTAGTCTATTTGATCAATGAGACATCATTGAACTTAAGATAGTTAGGGACTTAGAGTTGGAATTACCCATGTTAACCTGAGTCTTGGGAGAAAAAATATTAAAATGTTCAAAGCAGAAAAGATACTAAATAATTAAAATAACAATACAACCAGACAAAGAAAGAAATACAAATGAATCTTCATGCTGGGGTATCCCAACATGTCCAAAGGTAGCTAGGGAAGTCTCTGGGGCACCCTTTTGAACCTAGCTTGCATGCAGTGGACTGCAAAGGGCCACCAGAAAACTCTCAACCTTCTGTGAGTCATTGCCTATGGTGTGATCACACTTTTACCCACTCACCACAATCTCCTAGAGGGAGAGTCATCACCCTAGTTCTCTCACAGTGATGGGTTGATGAGTTTTACCCACTTGCCACTATTAACTAAGGGGGAGTTTTCACCCTGATTCCTCCCTGAGTGATAGAACTTTGGTGCCTTAGATATATGAAAAGGAAAAACAAGTTCAAGATGAGAGAACAGAATGGGAGATTAAGAGTACGGAAGGAATGGACAACTCTCTGATGTTTGCCTGACCAGAACTCTTGTGGGATTTTAAAGAACTCCTTATCATTGGGCCACATGAAATAACCCTGTGCTTGATCAACCTTGATAGAGAGCTAAATCCCTGAGGAGGTGCCCTTAATCCTTTATGTACTTCATGAAAATTGCAGATAGAGCACAAGATCCTGTCGCAGACGTTGTGAGTCCTTCGTGCACTGCACATTCACCACACTCTCACAATGAAAAAAAAATAACTCACAAAGGAAGGAAAAGTGGATGAGCTGCATCAGGTACCATGATATCAAGGTGCTCAAATATCTCGTGGAGCCTCCAAATGTTGGGCCATTGCTCAACACAGCCTCTCCAGAAACAGAAATGTAGATAAAGGAAATTTATTAGATCAGCACTGAGGATCCCTTTGAACTAAAGTGACTCACAAGGCCCTGTCTTACTACTATCACTATCACTATCTCTATCTTCCTGTTTATCATCAATTTGCTCAAGTGGGGTCCAGTAAAATCTCCATATGTCCTGTATCATGCTAGTAGAGCCCAAGGGTATCTGCTCGCCCCAAGAACATAAAGAGCCTCAAGCCATTATATTAGGTCATGGGAATAACCTAATATAATTGTTACTGGTATTTGGCATTTCAAATATGACACGGGCAGCTTGCCAGGTTTGCCGTGCAGGTGGCATACTCTTGTAGTCACCTCTATACGGCATTTATTGATGAACCATGGGGCCGCAAGTGACCACATGAGCCAGGCTGTGATAGGCTCGTCTGCTGGATGGAGTTCTGACAACAGGGAGGTCAGGGTGTGAAAAATGGCGGCCCTCATGGAGTGGGGGTCGTCTGGCTTGTTGCGAGGCCCTGCTGGGTAGCAGGCCAGGGCTAGAACCCACCATCCCTCCTGGGTGCATAGTGAGTGGCTGGGCACAGGGGGAGCTGGTAGCAGTTCCTGTCCCATGTCTGTGAGTCTCTGGATCAGCATACCTGGGCCAGATTGAAAAAAACTGCTGTAGGGTGGGTGTTGATGATCTGGGCTGTGAAAGGCTCATCTTCTGGATGGAGTTCTGTCCGGATGTGGAAAATGTGGGCCCTCATGGAGTGGAGGGTCATCTGGCTTGTTGCGAGGCTCTGGTGGGGTGGTGGGCCAGGGCTAGAACCCGCCATCCCTCCCAGGCACCTAGTGAGTGGCTGGGCACAGGGAGAGTTGGTAGCAGCTCTGCCCCATGTCTGTGAGTCCCTGGATCAGCATACCTGGGCCAGATTGAAAAAAAAACTGCTGTTGGGGCCAGAGCCATAGCCCAGCGGGTAGGGCGTTTGCCTTGCGAGGCCAGCCAGCGCCAGCCTGGGTTCGCTCCCGGCATTCCATATGGTCCCCTGAGCACCGCCAGGAGTAATTCCTGAGTGCAGAGCCAGGAGAAACCCCTGAGCATTGTCAGTGTGACCAAAAAAAAAAAAAAAAAAAACCTGCTGCAGGGTGGGTGTTGATGATCTGTGGTGTGATAGGCTCGTCTGCTGGATGGAGTTCTGTCAAGAGGGAGGTCTGGGTTTGGAAAATGGTGGCCCTCATGGAGTGGGGGTTCGTCTGGCTTTGCAGAAACATTCAGAATATGCAAAGCCAAAGAGACAGAAGGTAGATGAGTAATCGCCATCAATTGGAGAGAGGAAGGCTAGGAAAGCGACTGTTGGCGAGTCAGGACTTTCCAGGCTGGGAGGGAGGGAGACTCAGGAATAAAGCACTTTCCTTTTAGGTGTGAGTTCCTGAGTTCTCTGTCTGCCAAGGAAGATGTGTTCACTCCCACAGGTAAATCTGGGGAAAGGGGAGTTATGAAATGCCTTCCTGACACTGAGGTTCACATGGATAATGCTGTGGGTCCCACGGAGCTCTAGTTCTGAGAAATAGAGGAGAGCCAGCCTTACTACAGCCCTCAGAATATATACTTTTTGCACAAAATCTAAAAATATATATCTTCTCTCCAATTCTTATCTCAAGCAAAGATGTTATGTTTGAGACATCCCTGGCCATTGTGATGAGTTTGAAACATATAGTGACAAGCTCGAGAAATATATCATAGTGACAAGTGTGAGACATATATCATCATGTACTGTGGACACTTAGCCTTGACCAGATCTGTTGCTTGGCCTTGAATAGGTCTATTTTTGGCTGTGTTTGTTGGATCTGTTCTTTGGTGGCCTTTGGAGTCTGGTTTCTAAGTCAATATGACATTGCTTAGAATTTAACTTGTTTCTTGCCGGACAGTGCAGGCTCATAGTCTCTGTGACTCCTGGTTCAGTAACAAGTTGCCAAGTGGGAGAATAACCACATCTTGGATGAGGAGGTCTAGCTAGCTTGGGAGATTTGCTGCTCAATCCACTTACAGTTTAATCCATTTATATATTCTCAAGTCAGGATTCATGCTAATTAGATCTCTCTTCTGTGTAAACATGGATGGAGGGCTTGGCAGTACAAGAGTCATGTTGACTATAAATCAGTAACTACTTAAATATTAATATAATCTCTACTATGATTTCAATGTTATCTAGATTGGACACAATTCCCCTAAACACCCATTGGTTCCAGCATGTTACAGTTAGAATTTACCAGGAGACTACCACCCTGGCTGTTTAGACTATCGTTTTTTTTTTTTTTTTTTTTTATTTTTATATTTTTTATTTTTATTTTTTAAATTTTTTATCATACCACCGTGAGACATACAATTACAAAGATGTTCACAATTGGTTCTTGGTAATACAGTATTCCAGCACCCATCCCTCCACCAGTGCCCCATTTCCACCACCATTGTACCCCACCCCCTCCCACTCCACCCCCAGGCTGCCTCAACAGCAGGTAGCCCTGAGAAACAGTAGATTTTTGTGTGCTAATTTTTTTCTTTTGCTTTTTTGGGTCACACCCAGTGATGCTCAGAGTTAGTCCTAGTTCTTCACTCAGGAATTACTCCTGGCAGTGCCTGGGGATCATATGGGATACTGGGGATTGAACCCAGTTTGGCCATGTGCAAGGCAAACACCCTATTCTGGCCCCTGCATGTTAATTTTCTATCTTGACACTTTGTTATACTGATTTTACTGTTTCTACTAGACTTACAGTGAGAAAATACTTTGGGACCTTGTTGTATGACAGGCCTATCTAGCTTGGGAGCTTTGCTGTTTTATCTACTCACAACTTAATCTATTTACATGCTCTTAAGCCAGGGTTTAAACTAATGAGATCTCTCTTCTGTGTAAACACTGACAGATGGTGTGGCAATTATAGAAGTCACCTTGACTCTGCATGAGTATCTTCTGACTTATTATCATACATCTACTAAGACTTCTCTGTTATCTAGATTGGGCACAGCTCCTCTTTATACTCACTGGACCCAGCGTGGAACAGTTAGAATTTACCAGGAGACTACCAACCTGGCTACATTGAGACTATCATTTAAGATTATAGGAAGGATCATACTAGTTTGCCCTCAAGCAGGCGAGTGTGACCCTTTCAGTATACAGAGAACAAGATACTCAGAATCACCCTGATGCAGATAAGAAGGACTTGGTGAGTACCATCTAGATTACATTTTGCTCATGAAATTAAGATATTAAAATTAAGCTCATGAAATTATTTTATACCAGCCACCCTCTCTCTCTAGTGTTTTACATAAGAGATAATCTAATAATCTTGGAAGAAGGGATTAGTCCTTGCCATAATCATTTGTTTGGACCTGTAATAGAGTGTGGATCCACCCTTCTACACTCTTCTACTATCTAGAAGTTGTTTAGGGTTCTTTGTTGACAGGACCCTCCCTAAAGTTAGGATTACTTTTGTACATATAAGGGGACTGACTTGAGGTACCCTCCTCTGTCTGTTGGGATCCACTTTGCTGAGACTCCCCTCTATTGGGATACTCTTTGGCAGGAGACTTGGGCCCTCATGTATGGTCTAAGTTCTGACCAGAGCTAGAGGTCTTCCATTATATTGGATTGTGGTGGTAGAGCTTGTTGTACTATAGTACAAATAGCCTTTTGGAACTGCACTGGACTCGTGAGTTTTCATCCATTTCCTGCGGCCTCACAGGTAGAAGAGAACTTCTGTCCTGATACTATTGGGGACCACAGTGGTTCCCTGACAGGACCTTATATTAGGGGCCTTCTATTATATTATTCTGTTAGTTTCAATAGTAATAATTTAAATTCTTTTCCAATTTTGATCCCTTTCATTTTTTATGCCAATTTTCTATGGCAAGGACTTCCAAGATGATATTAGTAATAGTGGGGAAAGTGTATGTCTTCATTTTGTGCCTATCTTAGAGGGAAGACTTTTCAGTTTTTCACCACTGAACATGATGTTGGATGGGGATTGTTGGCCTTTAATATTTTTTAAGTATTTTATTATACCACCGTGAGATATACAAATAAAAAAGACATACAATTAAAAAGTTCATGTTTGGGTTTTGGTCATACAGTGTTTCAGCACCCGTCCCTCCACCAGTGCCCATCTCCATACAAATAAAAAGATATACAATTAAAAAGTTCATGTTTGGGTTTTGGTCATACAGTGTTTCAGCACCCGTCCCTCCACCAGTGCCCATCTCCCACCAACAACATCCCCGGTTCCCTCCCCCTAACCCAGCCCTGCTCCATGGCAGGTTCTTTATTTCTCTGCTTTTCTCTCTCTTTGTTTAGATTATCGTTTAAGGAAGGTTCATGCTAGTTTTCCATCAAGCAGGTGAACATGACTCTTTTAGCATACAGAGGACAAGACACTTGGAATAACTTTGGTGCAGAACAAAAATAGATGAAACTTGTGGGTACCATCTTAGAGATTACATGAAATTATGGTGTGTTTCTCACCATGAATATACATCCATTGAGATGTATTTATACCAGCTCTCCCTCTCTCTCCAGTGCTTTGACATAAGCGATACTCTCAGATATAGGGATTAGTCCCTGGCATAATCATTTGTTTAGACCTGAAACAAGTGTGTTACCACCCTACTTCTACACATAGTAGCTGATTCATTGATCTTGTTGACATTACCTTCCCAGAAGACAGGAATACTTTTGGGTATATAAGAGGAGCTATACCAAATCTAGATAACATAGAAGTCACAGTAGGAATATAAAAATAAGTCAGAACTTATTCATTCAGATTCAAGGTTATTCATTCAGATTCTGTAACTGCCACACTCTCCATCAGTGTTTACACAGAAGAGGGATCTCATTAGTATGAACCTTGGATTAGGGACATATAAATAGCTTAAAGTGTAATTTGACTAAACTGAAAAGATCCCACATTAACTATATCTGTCATCCAACAGTTAGTTTTTGCTGCTTTTTATGTTTCCCTGAATTTTAATATATTTCTTCATTCTCATGTACTCTAAAGGAAATTTTATATCTTTGAAATCCTCTTTCTTTCCATTATCAGCATTCAGATTCTAACTGTTATTTTCTTTTATACCCACTTTCCTCTAAGGTTAATTTCAATCTTAACATTTTCCCAAATGCATACTTTATATAATTTATATAATTGTAAATAATGTATTTTGTGTTGTAGATTATAACACTTTAGCACCAGGTCCTTCCCAGGATTTTTCATATATATACATTTTAATGATCATTCTAGTTACAACAAATTGAAGAGTTTATGGGCAATGAGGAATTATAAAGTCACACTAGATCTCACTATTGAATAATTACATAAAGACAACATACACTGTTAGTATCTCTAAGGAAAGCCACAAAGTGTAACAAAAGTGAGAGAGAGAGAAATACAGGGGCAGAGACAAATAGAGAAGTAAAATGTGCCTACAATAGGGGCAGGCAGGGTTTTGATGGTGGGGGGCGTGTTTGGGATATGGGTGGTGGGAATTTGTCACTGGTCGAGGAATGGGTGCTGGAACACTGTATGGCAGAGACCCAATTATGAACACAATTGTACTTATATATCTCACACAGTATAATAAAAATTTCAAAAGAAAAATACAGAAGTGTCTGTATTCTGGTTTAGGTTGGGATGCACTGCATGTGTAAATTTATTCTGGTTCTTATTCTGCATTTAAATCTACATGTTTGCTGATGTTCTGCCTTTTTTTATTCCCAAAGATTGTATCATTTTATCACTTATCTTGTTCATCGATTTGCTCAAGCAGGTGCCAGTAACGTCTCCATTAATTGGGAATGAGGCCTATTATTTTTATGTTTTTGGCATATTGAATATACCACGGTAGCTTGCCAGGTTCTTCCGTGGCTCTGAGTTCACCCTAGGCAGCCCAGATTTTTTTTTCTATGTTAGACCAACAAACATCCAGGGCACACAGGGCAGAGCCCTGGGTATAGACAAGCCTGTCTCCTCTCTGCCACCTGCCAATATAGCTAGGCACCAATGATTAAGTCTGTCAATATATTGCATATTGACAATATATTGTATTTCCAATAAGTTGCAATTTTAGGTTTTGAGCAGAAGAATTTACACTGAATTTATTTTTTAATTATTAGCCAACTTAGCATTGTTTTTGGTCTTAATTCAGGTTATAAACATCGTATCATCCTTGGTGGTTCTAGAACAACCATACAAGTGCTAGGGAAAAAATCCACATCAGACATGTATAGACCAAGAACTATCTGTCCCATATGTCATTATATTTCTTATTTTTAAACTAAATTTTTGTTGTCTGATATGTGTAGGCCTTATTGACTTTGTTTTATATACCATTAACTTATATGACTGTTCTTTATCTTTCTCCTGGTCTGAGTTTATAGCATTAAGATGTATTCCTGCAATCTTCAAATAGTTGGATTGTATTTACTAATAGATTCATTTACTCTATTCCTTTTCAGTCAAATTTTGGGTATAGCCAATAGCTTGTCTATGTTTTCTATTATTTCAATGAGTTATCTTCTGGTTTCATTGATCATTTGTTTTCTCGCTAACTATATCATTGATTAATGCTCTGGTTTTTATTCCCTTTTTTTAAGCCTACTAGTTTTTGTATCAATTTGTTGTTGGTTTTCTAGACATTCAAACTGTGCATTTAGGTTTTGAATTTGAACTTTTCTGTTTCTTTTGTAAGTCTGTATTGCTATAAGGTTTCCTCTAGACCCTAACAAAAGATGTAATTATGCCCTTTGCTTCTTTGTGGATAGATTTTTAAGATTATCATGGTGAGTGAAGCTAGTCAGAGAGAGAAGCATATTATTTCAGTCAAATGTGGGTCATAAAAATTTTGAATAATAAGAGCCCAAAGGCAATAGACATAAAGATCAGGAGAATTGGTTCATAAAAAGGAGTAGGAATTAAGATTCTTGTTACTGTGTGTTGAGTGCTAGGCATGTTTATGAATACTAGGGGAAATGCCAATTAGAAGCATACTTGGCAGTAGTGAAACTTGGAATGAGAAATTGGAGAAATCTGTGGAGAGAAGTAGGTACTATTTCAGGAATTGGTGTTGAAACATCCTAATTCTGAAATCAAATTCTGAAATTGAATTCTGAAACCTTGTAACACTGTAATTCACAGGGATTGATTAAATGTAAAAAACAAGTCATAATTAAAATATAATCTTTTTACATAAAAAGTTATCAAAGACAAAGTATTTTTTTAGGGAAAAGAGCTTGGTCCTGTCTAACTAAAGATCTCTTCTTTTTAACGTATGTATGTATGTATGTATGTATTTATTTATTTATTTTTGCAGTACAAATAATGTAAAATAAATATTTAAGATGAAATTTAACAAAATAAAACTATACCTTTGAACATAAAATTTTAGGAGGAATTAACAGAGTGATTTTTAAATTTTTATTAACAAGAAATAACAACTGCTGATGAGACATTTTTATGTCTCCACTTAGTATCTGGGGGAAAAGATAGTGTAGTATTATATAGAATTGGTTATATATATACTTTACCTAAAATTCATATAATATTTGTCTAAGCTATATCCAAAGTGGATATAGTTGTATTCAAAATAGATACGACTATGTAGTACCCAAATTTATTTGGGCAGATGTAGGTATTTTCCATGTTTACTTGGCTTGTGCTCTATTGAAACAGAGTTACAATATTGACATTGTATTTTTATTAGGGATCATTCTTACCTGACAACTGTTTCTGAAGGAGTGCAGCTTGTTGTGTAATTTTAGCAACACTATTCTTTTTTACAATTATATCTTATTTTGTCAAACACTTTCTGGTTTTGTGTCTTTCCTAAATTTTATTTTTATTATGTTGTTTTATTTCCAGACTTTTCTTATGTGGCATGTCTTCATGAATTATTTAAAATAATTGCACACCTCAATATCATTTATACCTTGTACTTGTCTTTAATGAATTATTCAAACAATACGTACAATCTTGAGCTGCTCAAAATTTATAGATGAAAATATGCTGCATTAGTTCCTACTAAACAATTAAGTAGGCAATAGGCTAATAATCATTATTTAATTAAAAGTAAGTAGTTGGAAATAAATGTGGAAGGAGTCATTTTAATTGCACCTTATCATTGTGCTTAGTAGCAGAAAGTAAAGACAGTATAAAAAGTCACATTGGAAATATGTATTAGGTATCTTAGCAAACATAGACTCACAGTAAAATACCACATATATTACACAAACACACATATATATGTATTTATACAATTAAGAGAAAATATATTAGAATGAACACTAGGGCCAGAATTAAATATCAGTGGAACACACAAAGATGCATAACTCTTGGACATTGATCACAAAATTAAGATTATGTAGTGGCAGGAGTATGGGAAATTAAGATGGTGATTGACCCATCCTCTTCTGTCTTCTGGGCAAGAAGCCAGAGTCAACGCTGGGAGGTAACAAGACTTTATCAACTCCAAGGAAGAAAGTGGAAACATTTAGCGAAAATTCTATCCATATCTTTGTGCCGAGTATATCATCTCCCCTCAACAATCTTTTTCAAGGTTGTTCTCAATTGTTCTTTGTTCTGTCTTTGTTCTGCATATTTATGTTTAGTATCTCCTAACAGGTCCTCATGCTGTTATGAAAATTGAGTAAGTCTACCACTGCCAGTTCCATTCTGGACTTTGTCAGTGACTGAACAGATTCTACTTGCTCCACTAGTCTTTCTGCTACTTTGGTAAGTACATGATATTGAGTTTATGTATCTTTTATTGCCCTCTGCATTACTTCTTTGATCTTTATATGTGTAAATTCTCCAAGAGTTAGGATTGACATCCATCCAATAACTAGCATCACAGGTATCTTGGATGTTGATGTAGAGTGAAGAGAAAAAGTAAAAATTATGAAGGGGCACTGGGGGTGGTGATGGTTGGTGGAGAGGAGGTTGACAGTTTTGTGCAGTTAAAGGCACAGTGTTTACAAATCAAAAACAATACTAGGAGTGCTGTAGTTATGCAATAAATTACACAAAACATGATTTTATAAAATTAAATTACTTGTTAATGCCAATAGTTTAATTAAAGTGATAAATAATCAAAACTAAATTAATAAACTTGAATAAGTAACAAAGTCTTTACACCTAAACCAACATACAGAATTTTCCTCTTCACATATCTGTGAGCATGCATTTTTATTCTTAGCACACAAAGCATTCTCAAGGGTAGATTTTTATAGTTGGTTAAAAGCAAAATATAATAAATATGAGATTAAAGTCATATCAATTTCTCTTCTTAAAAGTTTCATACATGTGAAGATTTAAAAAGTTTCCAACTTATGGGGCCGGAGCGATAGCCCAGCAGTAGGGCGTTTGCCTTGCACGGGTCGGCCTGTGCCGGCCGGGTTCGATCCCGGGCATCCCATATGGTCCCCGAGCACTGCCAGGAGTGATTCCTGAGTGCAGAGCCAGGAGAAACCCCTGAGCATCGCCGGGTGTGACCCAAAAAGCAAAAAATAAATAAATAAATAAATAAAAAGTTTCCAACTTATACTGTCAGAAAATTAGACAAACTAATATCTGTACATAAATATGAAAAAGTGAGTTAGCAGACAATATTTTAAATAATTATTTAGTGCAATATTTGGTGTCAGTTGCGAATATAAAATTACACTTAAATCAATTACTTATAGCATGCATTATAATTAAGATAAACAGTATGATATGTAATATATAGTACATTGGATTTGACATGATTGTGTGATGCAATAAAATGTAAAACAATGTAATATAATGCCTAAAATATATCATATTACATTATTACATCATGTGACATCACATTCCACAGTCTTATACATCAGAATTATATAAATTAAAATATAAAACAGACCAATATATAATAAATTATACAATTAATACACAGTTGAGATTATATAATTTTTTAGTAGATATTCTATAATAATCATGGGTTTGAAAAAAGTTTAAATTTTGAGGAACACTCAAAAATATTTTATATTAATATTAATATTTTATAAACAATTTATTAAATAATATGATCCTTTGTTCCTTTAGTGATTTCCTTTTATTTGGCATGTCTTTTTTAAAACCAGGTATTTTATTATATTTTTCTTAAGATAATAACACTGACAAAAGTATCAGGGCCAAAGAAATAATACAGAAAGATAGGGCCTTGCTTATGGCCAATATCCAGAATTCTGGATATATTGTTTTTGGAAGGCTTTAGTGATCTCTGAATTCAGAACCAGGAGTGAGCTCTGAGGACTACTGGGTGTTGCAGAAAAAAATAGTGAGACACAGAGAGATATAGAAAGAGAGAGGGAGAGAGGGAATGAGAGGGGAAGAGAGAGATAGACAAGCAACATCATCTGGTGATCTCAGATATGTAAACTTTGCATCTATTGACTTAGCCTATCCTAATCATAATTTGTGTACTTTACTATATTAAATAAATTTTTCTATTCAGGATTCATACAAACTTATATTTGTATATATGTGCTATATATGAATAAAATATGTGTACTTTTTGTCTGCATAATAAAGTGTTTTTAAATAGAATTTTAGGGTGATATTTTGCTATTTACTGCTACAAACAAGTTGTTTATTAAGAGTAACACATAATTATTGCTAAGGAGTATTTGTTAAATTTCTCTCCTTTGATCAAATACTTCAGGAAAGAGTGTTTTATATTTTGAGATGTTTGACAGAATTGTTTCACTAAAATAAACTTGAGAGAAATTAAGGTATTTGACAAATGCCAAAGCAATGTTATGTTGCTAGGGTTAGTAAATAAGAGAAGGGGTGAGTGACAGTACTCCCCACAGGAGGCCTCAAGGCAGAAGGCTCAAGGGACACCCTGTAGATTCCAAGGAAATAACAGTGCTTGAGGGGCTGAGAAATATTTAATAAATTATTTTGAAACTTGTTTATTACTGGAGAGAGAGCACAACACTTTAAATACATGCACAACAATGAACCAGATTCAAACACTGGCACCACATTAGGTCCCTGAGTCCAGCAGGAGGTGAACCCTGAAACAGAGCCAGGAACAGCTGAGAACAGCTGTCTATGGCACCAGAAGTGAAACAAAAATTAATTACTTAAATTAAACATGACAAATAAAAACAACTTTTTTAGTCTATATTATTACTTATTCATATTCATTTTTGTTATTCTATAATAGACTATAATAGACTACTAGTCTATTTTATACTCTATTGTACACTATTTTTAATACTCTATATTTTAGCTCTATTTTATACTCTATTATACTCTATAAAGACTATATTATAATCAATTTTAGGTATATTTGCATTATTATTTTACGATAATTGCTATTCAGACATGGGGCAGAGCTGCTACTGGCTCTCACTGTGCCCAGCCACTCATGAGGTGCCTGGGAGGAATGGCAGGTTCTAGCCCTGGCCCACCACCACAGCAGAGCCTCACAACAAGCCAGATGACCCCCCCCCCACTCCATGAGGACCTCCATTTTCCACATCTGGACTTCCCCCTCATCAGAACTCCACCCAGCAGACCACCCTATCATAGCCTGGCTCATCGAGATCCACCCTGCTGTAGTCTTTTTAATCTGGCCCAGGTATGCTGATCCAGAGACAGACATGGGGCAGAGCTGCTACTGGCTCTCACTGTGCCCAGCCGCTCATGAGGTGCCCGGGAGGGATGGCAGGTTCTATCCCTGGCCCGCCACCCCAGCAGAGCCTCACAAGAAGCCAGACGAACCCCCACCCCATGAGGACCTCCATTTTTCACATCCGGACTTCCTCCTCGTCAGAACTCTACCCAGCAGACCAGTCTATCACAGCCCGGCTCACGTGGTTCATCAATAAATGCTGGATTTTGAGATGACTCATACAAGAGTATGCTCCCCGCATGGCAGAGCCTGGCAAGCTACCCGTGTCATATTTGATATGCCAGATACCAGTAACAATTATAGACCTCATTCCCATGACCTGATGGAATGGTTTGAGGCTCTTTATGTTCCTGGAGCAAGCACTTTCCCTTGGGCTCTACTTGCATGTGACAGGTCTTATGGAGATGTTACTGGTGCCCGCTCGAGCAAATCGAAGATGAACGGGAAGACAGTGATACAGTGCTATTCAATTTATATGGTTTACTACGTTAAGGACATTTTCAGACATATCACGATCACGATCATGATCTACCTGTTGATCATCTAATTGCTAGAGCGGGCACCAGTAATATCTCCATATGTCCTGTCTCATTCCAGTACAGCCAGGAGCATCGGCTTGCTACAGGAACATAAAGAGCCTCATACCATTATATTAGGTCATGGGAATGACCCAATATAATTGTTACTGGAATTTGGCATATCAAATACAACACGAGAAGCTTGCCAGGCTTGCCGAGTGGGAGGCAAACTCTTTTAAACACCTCCAAATAAAGCATTTATTGATGAACCACGCAGCTTCAAGCGCCGCACAGGCTGGGCTGTGATGGGCTGGTCTGCTGGGTGGAGTTCTGACGAGAGGGAAGTCCAAATGTGGAAAAGGGCGGCGCCCGTGGAGTGAGGGGGTGGTCTGGCTTGTTGTGAGGCTCTGCTTAGGTGGTGGGCCAGGGCTCGAACCCGCCATGCCTCCTGACTGCCTCATGAACGGCTGGGCACAGGGAGATCAAGGAACAGCTCTGCCCCATGTCTGAGAATCTCTCAGATTATCAGATTATCAGTCTCTCAGATTATGTCATTTCAGACATAATTATAAATTAATTATACAATTCATTGATTTAGCAATAGGAATATTTTAATTCATTAAGATAATGTATGTTGGATATCAGTGCTGCACTAGATTTGGATCTTTGCTGTTTAATGTATTTACAGTTTAAACCATTTACATGTCTTAGAGCTAGGGTTGATGCTAATGTGTAAGCACAAAAGGAGTGTAGGTGGTTACAGGAGTCATTTTGATTCTGAATTAAATATTTTTGAAATATTATTTAATATCTAATATGATTTCAATTCTTTCTAGATTGGGCACAATTCTTTTTAATACCCACAGGTCCCACAATGGGACAAGTAGAATTAACAGGACTACATTGAAATCACTTGTATCAATATGATTCCTGTTCATCATCGATTTGCTTGAACAGGCACCAGTAACATCTCCATATGTCCTTTATATTCTACTAGAGCCCAAGGGCATCCGTTTGCTCCAGGAATATAAAGAGCCTCAAACCATTACATCAGGTCATGGGAATGAGATCTATAATTGTTACTGGTATTTGGCATATCAAAAAAGACATGAGTAGCTTGCCAGGCTCTGCAGTGTGGGTGGCATACTCTTTTTTTAACCTCTAATCTCCAGCATTTATTGATGAACCACACGGCCGCAGGCAGCCAATCAAACCAGGCTGTGATCAGCTCTTCTGCTGGGTGTAGCTTTGACCAGAGGGGATTCCGGATGTGAAAAATGGTGAAACACAAAGAGTAGGGGGTCATCTGGCTTCTTGCGAGTCTCTGCAGGGGTGGAAGACTAGGGGAAGAACCTAACATCCCTCCCAGTCGCCTCCTGAGCAGACAGGCACAGGGAAAGCCGTTATCAGATCTGCCCCATGTCTGTGAGTCTCTGGATCAGCATACATGGGCCGGGTTTGAAAAAAGACTGCTGCAGGGTGGGTCTTGATGAGCCGGGCAGGGATCAGCTCGTCTACTGGGTGGAGTTCTGATGAGATGGGAGTCCGGATGTGGAAAATGGTGGCACTCGTGGAGTCTGGGCTCATGTGCCTTCGAGCAAGGATCTGCTGGGGTGGTAGGCCAGGGCTAGAACCCACGATCCCTCCTGTGTTCCTGTGAACTGCTGGGCACAGAGAGAGCCTGTAGCAGTTCTGCCCCATGTCTGTGAGTCTCTTGATCAGGATACCTGGTCTGGACTTGAAAAAGCCTGCTACAGGGTAGGTCTTGATGAATCGAGCTGTGATCAGCTCTTCTGCTGAGTGGAGATCTGACAAGATGTGAGTCCAGATGTGGAAAATGGCGCCACTCGTGGAGTGGGGGCCGTTGGCTACTTGCGAGGCTCTGCTGGTCGAACAGGCCACGGCTAGAACCCCCCAACTCACCCATGCGCCTATGAACATCTGTTCGCAGAGAAAGCCGCTAGCAGTTCTGCCCTATGTTGTGAGTCTCTTGATCAGGATACCTGGGCCAGACTTGAAAAAGACTGCTTCAGTGTGGTCTTCAGAGTGGGTCTCCATGTGCCACGCTGTGATAAGCTCTTCTGCTGGGTGGAGTTCTGATGAGATTATAGTCCAGATATGCTAATGCTGGTTCTAGTGAAATGGGGGATATCTGACTTCTAGCGAGGCTCTGCTATGGTGGTAGGCCAGGGCTAGGACCCACCATCCCTCCCAGGCTTCTTATGAGCAGCTGAGTTCGGGAACAGCCAGTAGCATCTATGTCCCATGTCTGTGAGACTCAGATGACCATATCTGGACAAGACTTCAAAATGAATGCTGCAGGGTGGGTCTCGATGAGCTGGGCTATGATCAGATCTTCTGATCTGTGGAGTTCTAACAAGAGGAGAATCTGATGTGGAAAATGGTGGCCCTTGTGCAGTGTGGGGGTCAACTGACTTCTTGTGAGTCTATTCTGGGATGGTAGGACAGGGCTAGAACCCATCATCCCTCCCTGGTGTTTTGTGAGTTGCTTGCCACAGAGAGAGCAAGTAGTAGCTCTTCCCCATGTCTGTGAGTCTTTGGATGAGCATACCTATGCAGGACTTGAAAAAGACTACTGCAGGGTGGGTCTCGATGAGTCGGGCTGTGCACAGCTCTTTTGCTGGGTAGAGTTCTGACGAGTGGGGAGTCTGGATGTGGAATATGGAAGCCATCATGGAGTGAGTGTTGTCTGGCTTCCTGCAAAGATCTGCTGGGGTGGCAGGCCAGGGCTAGAATCCTCCATCCATCCCTGGCTCAGCAGCTGGGCACAGCCCGTAGCAGCTCTGCCTCATGTCTCTGAGTCTCTGGGTCAGCATACCTGGATTGACTTGAAAAAGAATGCTGCAGGGTGGGTCTCGATCAGCAGGGCTGTGATCAGATCTTCTGCTGTGTGCAGTTCTGATGAGAGGTGATTCCGGATGTGGAAAATGGGGGCCCTTTTCATTGGGGGGTCAACTGACTTCTTGCGAGTCTCTGCTGGGGTGGCAGGCAAGGCTAGAACCCATCATCCTTACCAGGCACCTTGTGAGAAGCTGGGCACAGGGAGTGCTGGTAGCAGCTCTGCCCCAATCTGTGATTCTCGGGATGAGCATACCTTGGCCGGACCTGAAAAAGACTGCTGCAGGGTGGGTCTCGATGAGTCGCGCTGCGATAAGCTCTTCTGCTGGGTGGATTTCTGATGAGAGGGAAGTCCGGATATTGAAAATGGCTGCCCCGATGAGTGGGGGGTGGTATGGCTTCTTATGAGGCTCTGCTGGAATGGCTGGCCAGGGCGAGAACCTGCCATCCCTCCCTGGCACCTCGTGAGCACCTTGGCACAGGGAGAGCCAATAGCAGCTCTGCTGAATGTCTATGAATCTCTTGATCAGCATAACTGGGCCAAACTTGATAAAGACTGCTGCAGGGTGGGTCTCGATGAGCCAGGCAGTGATCAACTCTTGTGCTGTGTGAAGTTCTGATGAGAGGGGTGTCCGGATGTGGAAAATGGTGGCCCTCATGAAGTGGTGGTTCATCTGGCTTCTTTCGAGGCTCTGCTGCAGTGGCAGTGATCAGTTCTTCTGCTGGGTGGAGTTCTGATGAGAGGGGAGTCTGGAAGTGGGAATTGGAGCCCCTCATGGAGTGGGGGTCATCTGACTTCTTGCGAGGCTTTGTTGGGCTGACAGGGCAGGGCTAGAAACACAATCTCCCCTGGATGCCTTGTGAGCTTCTGGGAACAGGGAGAGCTGGTAGTAGCTCTACCCCTGTGTGAGTTTCTGGATCAGCATACCTCTGCAGGACTTGAAAAAGACTCCTGGGGGTGGGTTTTGATGGGCCTGGCTCTGATCAGCTTTTCTGCTGGTGGAGTTATACGTGAGGGGAGTCTGGATGTGGAAAATTGCAGCCCTCATGGAGTGTGGGGTCATTTGCCTTCTTGCAAGGCTCTTCTGGTGGCAGGCCAGGGCTAGTACCTGCAATCCCTCCATTTGCTTTGTGAGCAGCTGGGCAAATGGAGAGCCACTAGCAGCTCTACCCCCATGTCTGTGAGTCTCTGGATTAGCATACTGTGCCAGACTTGAAAAACACTGCTGCAGAGTGGGTCTCGATTAGCCACACTGTGATCAGCTCTTCTGTTGGGTGGAGTTCTGACAAGAGGGGAATACGGATGTGGAAAATGGCAGCCCTTGTGGAGTTGGAGGTCATCTGACTTCTTGTGTGGCTCTGCTGGGGTGGCAGGCCATGTGAAATCTCACAATCCCTCGCGGATACCTAGTGAGCAGCTACAGCAGCTGGGCACAGGAGAGCCCGTAGCAGCTCTGTCCCATGTCTTTGAGACTCTGCATCAGCATACCTGGGCCACACTTGAAAAAGACTGCTTTAGGATTAGTTTCGATGAGCCAGCTGTGTTCAGCTCTTCTTCTTGGTGGACTTCTGATGAGAGGGTAGTCCGGATGTTGAAAATGGCGGCCCTCGTAGTGTGAGTGTCATCTGGTTTCTTGCAAGGGTCTTTTTTGGGTGGCAGGCTAGGGCTAGAGCTTCCATCCCTCCCGGGCACCTCGTGAGCAGCTGGACACATGGAGAGCCAGTAGCAGCATGTCCCATGTCTGTGAGTCTCTGTATCAGCATACCTGGGCCGGACTTAAAAAAGACTGCTTCAGAGTGGGTCCCGATGAACTGGGCTGTGATCAGCTCTTCTGCTGGGTGGAGTTCTTCCCAGAGGGGTGCTGGATGTGGAAAATGGCGGACCTCATGGAGTGGGGCTTCATCATGCTTCTTCCGAGGCTCTGCTGAGGTGGAAGGCCAAGGCTAGAACCGCCATCCCTCCCTGGCACTTCGTGAGCAGCTAGGCACAGGTAGATCCACTATAAGCTCCACACCTCTTGTCTGTGAGTTTCTGGAAGCATATTTGTGCCAGACTTGAAAAAGACTACTGCAGGGTGGTCTCGATGAGCTGGGTTGTGATCAGCTGGGTGGAGTTCTGACAAGAAGGGAGTCCGGATTTGTAAATTGGCAGCATTAAAAGAGTTCAGGTTGTTGGCTTCTTGCAAGGCTCTGCTGGGGTGGCAGGCTATGGTTAGAACCCACCATCATTCCCATGTGCCTTTGAGCAGCTGAGCACAGAGAGAGCCAGTAGGAGTTCTGCTCAATGTCTGTGAGTCTCTTCTTCAGGATACCTGGGCTGGACATGAAAAAGACTGCTGCAGGGTGTGTCTTGATGTGCTGGGCTGTGATCAGCTCTTCTGCTGAGTAAAGTTCTGAAGACACGAAGTCTGGATATGGAAAATGTTGATCCTCATGGAATGGGGATTGTCTGTCTTCTAGCAAGGCTATGCTGTGGTTGCAGGCCATGGTAGAACCTGACATCCCTCCCGGGCACCTCTTAAGTTGCTGAGCACAGGGAAAGCCAATAGGAGCTCTGTCCCATGTCTGAGAGTCTCTGAATCAGCATACCTGGGCCGGATATGAAAGAGACTGCTGCATGGTGGGTCTCGATGAGCCTGACTGTGATCAGCTCTCTGCTGGGTGCAGTTCTGACAAGAGGGAATTCTGGATGAGGACAATGGAGGCCCTTGTGCACTGTGGCATCAACTGGCTTCTTTCAAGACTCTGCTGGGGTGGCAGGCCATGACTTGAACCTGCGATCCCTCCCAGGTGCCTGCCTCAGGAGAAGCTGGGCACAGGGAAAGCTGGTAGCATCTCTGCCCCATGCCTGTGATTCTCTGGATATGCATACCTGAGCCAGACTTGGAAAGGACTGCTGCAGGGTGGGTCTCGATGAGTCGGACTATGACCAGCTCTTCTGCTGTGTGGAGTTCTGAAGAGGAGTCAGGTTGTGGTAATTGATGGTCATCATGGAGTGGGTATTGTCTGGCTTCTTGTAAGGCTTTGCTGATGTTTCTGGCCAGGGCTACCCATCCTGGGTGCATCGTGAGAACCTGAGCATTGGGAAAGCCTGTAACTACTCTGTTTCACATCTAAGAGTCAATGGATCAGCATACCTGGGCCATACTTGAAGATGACTGCTGCAGGGTGTGTCTTGATGTGCCAAGACACATCAAGCTGTGATCAGCTCTTCTGCTGGGTAGAGTTCTGATGAGATGGGAGTCCGGATGTGGACATTGGTGACCCTTGTGTAGTTGGGGGTCATCTGGCTTCTTTTGAGACTCTGATGGGTGGCAGGCCACGGCTAGAAATCGTCATCCCTCCCAGGTGCCTCATGAGCAGCTGAGCACAGGGAGATTTGGTAAACAGCTCTGTCCCATGTCTGTGAGTCTCTGGTTCAGGATACCTGGGCCAGACTTGAAAAAAGACTGCTGTAGGGTGGGTCTCAATGTGCTGGGCTTTGATAATATCTTCTGTTGTGTGGAGTTCTGACAAGATAGAATTCCAGATATAGAAAATGGCGGCCCTCATATAATGGGGTTCTTCTGGACTCTTGCAATGCTCTGCTGGGGTGGCATGCCAGGGCAAGAAGCCACTATCCCTGCTAGGCACCTCGTAAGCAGTTTGGCACATTTAGAGCCAATAGCAGCTCTGTCTCATGCCTGATAATATCTGGATCAGTATACCTGGGCTGGACTTTAAAAAGACTGCTGCAGGGTAGGTCTCAATGAGTAGTGCTGTGATCAGCTCTTCTGCTGGGTGGAGTTCTGACAAGATGGGAGTCCACATGTGATAAATGGTGGCCTTCATTGAGTGGGGGTTCTCTGACTTCTTGCAAGGCTCTACTAGGTTGGCAGGCCATGGCTAGAACCCACCATCCTTCCCATGTGTCTCTTGAGCAAATGGGCACAGAGAGTCGTTAGCAGCTCTGCCCCATGACTGTGAGTCTCTTGATCAGGATACCTGGGGCAGGATTAAAAAGACTGCTACAAGGTGGGTCTCAATGTGCTGGACTGTGATCAGCTTTTCTGCTGGGTGTTCTGACGAGATTGGTTTCCATATATGGAAAATTGAGTCCCTTGTGGAAGCAGGGTAATCTGGATTCTTACTAGGCACCGCTGTGGTTCTCAGGCCAGGGCTGGCAACCCACATTTCTCCTGGGCACCTCGTGAGCAGCTGTGCACAGGGAGAGCCTGTAGCAATTCTGCCCCATGTCTGTGAATATCTGGATCAGCATACCATGGCCGGACTTGAAAATCTGCTGGGAGGTGGGTCTTAATGAGACAGGCTGTGATCAGCCCTTCTGTTGGGTGGAGTTCTGATGAGAGGGGAGTTCAGATTTGGAAAATGGTGGCTCTCATGGAGTTGGAGGTCATCTGGCTTCTTGCAAGGCTCTGCTGCAGTGGAAGGCCAGGGCTAGAAACCGCCATCCCTACCAGGTGCTTCATGAACATCTGGGCAACAGAGAGTTGGTAGCAACTCTGCCCCATGTCTGTGAGTTTCTGGATCAGCATACCTATGCTGGACTTGAAAAAGACTGATTCAGGATGGGTCTGGATGAGCTGGGCTGTGAGCACCTCTTCTGCTGGGTGGAGTTTGATAAACAGGAGTCAGGATGTTGAAAATGGCGGCCCTCATGGAGTGGAGGGTCACTGGCTTCTTGCGAGGCTCTGCTGGCATGGCAGGCCAGGACTAGAACCTGCCATCCCTCCTTTGCGCCTTGTGAACAGCTGGGGGTGTCTTGCTTCTTGCGAGGCTCTTCTGGCGTGGGAGGCCAGCCAGAAACCACCATCCCTCCTGGGTGCCTTGTGAGCATCTCGGCACAGGGAGAGCCTGTAGCAGCTCTGCCCCATGTCTGTGAGTCTCTGGATCAGCATATCTAGGTCTGACTTGAAAATGACTGCTGCAGGGTGGGTCTTGATAAGCCAGGCTGTGATCAGCCCTTTTGCTGAGTGGAATTCTGATGAGATGGGAGTCCAGGTGTGGAAAGTGGTGGCCCATGTTGCGTGGGGGTCATCTGGTTTATTGGGAGGCTCTGATGGGGTGGAATCCCATGACTAGAACATGCCACCCTCCCGGGCACCACGTGATCTACTGGGCACAGGGAGAGCCCATAGCAGCTCTTACCCATGTCTGTAAGTTTCTGGATCAGTATATCTGGGCAAGACTTGTAAAAGACTGCTACAAGGTGGGTTTTGATGTGCCGGGTTGAGATTGTCAATTCTTGGGTTGAGTTCTTGAGATTGGTTTCCGGATATGGAACTGGTGACCATCATGGAATAGGGGGTTGTCTGTCTTCTTGTGAGTGTCTGTTGGGGTGTCAGGCCAGGGAAAGATTTGCCTTCCCTCCCCGGCGCACCCTGAGCAACTGGACACAGGGAGAGTCGGTAGCAGCATGGCCCATGTCTGTGAATATCTGGATCAGCATACAATGGGCGGATTTGAAAAGATTGCTACAGGGTGGGATTCAGTGAGCCTTGCTGTGATCAGCTCTTCTCCTGGGTGGAGTTCTGATGAGATTGGTGTCCAATGTGGAAAACGTTGACCCTCGTGGAATGGAGGTCATCTGGCTTATTGAGAATCTCTGATGTGGTGGCAAGCCAAGGCTTGAAGCCTCGATCCCTGCAGGTACCTAGTGAGCAACTGGACATGGAGAGAGCTGATAGCAGCTCTGCTCATGTCTTAGAGTCTCTGGATCAGCATAACTGTCCGGGCTTGAAAAATATAGCCTGGATCTAGATTAGCCAGGCTGTGATCAGCTCTTCTGCTGAGTGCAGATCTGATGAGAGGGAGTCTGGAGTGGAAAATTGCGGCCATCATGGAGTGAGGGGATATCTGGCTTCTTGTGAGTCTCTGGTTTGGTTTGGCAGACCATGGCTAGTACCTGCCATCCCTCCTGGGCTCCTCGTGAGCAGTGGGCAGAGGGAGATCCAATACCAGCTCTGCCCCATTCTGTGAGTCTCTGGATCAGCATACCTGGGCCGGACTTGAAAAAGACTGCACTAGGGTGGGTCTATGAGCCTTGCTGTGATCAACTCTTCTGCTGGGTAGAGTTCTGATGATAGGGGAGTCCAGATGTGAAAAATGGCATCCCTCGGGTAGTGACTGGTCAATCGTCTGGCTTCTTGCGAAGGTCTGCTGGGATGGCAGGCAGGACTTGAAACCACCATCCCTCCCTGGTGCCTCGTGAGTAGCAAGGCACAGGGAGAGACAGTAGCAGTGCTGCCCAATGTCTATGAGTCTCTGGATCAGCATACCATGGGCCAGACTGAAAAGACTGCTGCAGAGTGGGTCTCAATGTGCCGGGGTGTGATCAACTCTTTGCTGGGTATAGTTCTGACGAGAGGGAGTCTGAATGTGGAAATTTTCGGCCCTCATGGAGTGGGGGTCAACTAACTAGTTGCAAGGCTCTCCTGGCTTGGCAGGCCAGGGCTAGAACCCTCCATCCCTCTCGGGCACCTCTTAGGCAGCTGGGCACTGGGAGAACCAATAGCAGCTCTGCCCCTGTTGTGAGTCTCTTGATCAGGACACCTGGGCCAGACTTGAAAAAGACTGCTACCAGGTAGGTCCCAATGAGCCAGGCTGTATTCGGCTCTTCTGCTCTATGGAGTTCTGAAGAGAGGGAGTCAGAGATGTTTTAAATGGGGGCCCTTGTTGAGTGGGCGTCATCTGTCTTCTTGCAAGGCTCTGCTGGCAAGGTAACCATTGCTAGAAACCACCATCCCTCTGGGCATCTCATGAGCAACTGGGGACAGGGAAATCCAGTAGCAGCTCTGTCCCATGTCTGTGAGTCTCTTGATCAGCATACCTGGGCCTGACTTGAAAAAGACTGTCTCAGGTGGGTTTCGATGGTCCGGGCTGTGATCAGCTCTTCTGCTAGGTGGAGTTCTGGTGAGAGGGGAGTCTGGATGTGGAAAATGGTGTCCCTCATGAGAGAGGGATTGTCTGGCTTCTTGAGAGGCTCTGCTGGGATGGCTAGTCAGGGCTAGAGCCCACCATCTCTCCATGGTGCCTTGTCAGCAGCAGGGCACAGGGAGAGCCAGTTTCAGCTCTGCCCGATGTCTGTGAGTGTCTGGATCAGCATCCTGGTCCAACTTGAAAAAGACTGCTGCAGGGTGCATGTCAATGAGCTGAGCTGTTATCAGCTCTTATACTGGAGTGTAAGTCTGATGAGAGGGGAGTTGGATGTGGAAAATGGAGGCCCTCATGGAGTTGGGGGTCATATGGCTTCTTGCAGTGCTCTGCTTGGGTGAAGGCCAGGGCTAGAACCTGCCTGGTCGCCTCATGAGCAGCTGGGCACAGGGAGAGCCGGTAGCAGCTCAGCCCCATGTCTGTGAGTTTCTGGATCTGCCGCAAACCTGGTCCAGAATTGAAAAAAAGACTGCTGCAGTGTGGGTCTCGATGTGCTGGGCTCTGATCAGCTGTTCTGCTGGGTGGAGTTCTGATGAGAGGGGATTCTGGATGTGGAAATTGCAGCCCTCCTGGACTGGGGGGTCCTCTGACTTCTTGCTGGGCTCTGCTGTGTGGCAGGCTGGGATAGAACTGACATCCCTCTTGGGTGCCTCGTGAGCAGCTGGGCACTGGGAGTACTGGTAGCAGTTCTGCCCCATGTCTGTTAGTCTCTGGATCAGAATATCTTGGCAGTATTTGAAAAAGACTGTCTCAGGTGGGTATTGATGAGCAGGGCTATGATCACCTATTCTACTGGGTGGAGTTCTGACAAGAGGGAGTCTGGATGTAGAAAATGGCAGCCCTTGTGTAGTTGGGGTTTCTGGCTTCTTGCCAGGGCTGCTGGAGTTGCAGGCTATGGCAAGAAAGCGCCTCTCTCCCAGGTGCCACTTTACAGGTGGAGAGCCAGTAACAACTCTGCCCCATGCTTTGTGAGTCTCTGGATAGCATACTGGACTTGAAAAAGACTGCTCCAGGATGGGTCTTAATTAGCCTGGCTGTTATTAGCTCTAATGCTGGGTAGAGTTCAATGAGATGGGATTAAAAAATGGCAGCCCTCATGGAGTGGGGATCCTCTGGCTTCTTGCGAGGCTTACTTGGGAGGGGGCTGGCCATGGATAAAACCCACCCTCCCCCCCATGCACCTCATGAGCCGCAGGGCACAGAGAGCCACTAGCAGTCCTGCCCCATGACTGTTAGTCTCTTGATCAGGATACCTGGACTGGACTTGAAAAAGATTGCAGCTGGGTGCAAGTTGTGATCAGTTTTTCTGCTGGGGGAAGTTCTGACAATATTGGTTTCCAGATATGGAAAATGGCAGCCCTCGAGGAATGGTGGGTCGTCTGGCTTCTTGTGAGGTTCTGCTGTAGTGGCAGACCAGGGCTAGAACCCACCATACCTCCCTGGCACCTTGTCAGCTGCTGGGGACAAGGAGGGGCAGTAGCAGCACTGCCCAATATCTGAGAGTCTCTGGATCAGCATACCTAGGCTGGACTTGAAAAAGACTGCTGCAGGGTGGGTCTCGATGAGCCAAGCTGTGATCAGATCGTATGGCTGTTGTTCTGATGTCAGGATGTGGAAAATGGCGACTGTCCTGGAGTGTGGGGTCAACTGATTTCTTGCAAAGCTCTGCTGTGGTGTCAGGCCAGGGCTAGAAACTACATCCCTCCTTGGCACTTTGTGAGCAGCTGAGGACAGGGAGAGGTGGTAGCAGCTGTGCCCCAAGTCTGTGAGTCTCTGGATCAAATTCCTGGGCCTGACTTGAAGAAGACTGCTGCATGGTTAGTCTCCACGAGCCAGGCTCTGAATAGCTCTTCTGCTGGCTGGTGTTATGACAAGAGAGGAGTATGGATATATAAAATGGAAGACCTCTAGGATTGGGGGGTGTCTGGATTCTTGGAAGGCTCTCTTGGAGTGGGAGGCTGGCTAGAACCTGCCAGCCATCACTCCCTGGGCACCTCGTGAGCCACTGGGCACAGGAAGAGCTTGTACCAGCTCTGCCCAGGTCTGTGAGTCACTGGAGCAGCATATCTGAGCCAGATTTAAAAAGAGTGCTGCAGAGTGGGTCTCAATGAGCCTGACTGTGTTCACCTCTTCTGCTGATTGGAGTTCTGATGAGAGGGAGTCCGATGTGGAAATTGGCAGTCATTTTTGGGTGGGGATGTCTGGCTTCTTGCAGGGCTCTGCTGGGGTGGCAACCAAAGCTAGAAAGCACCATTCTTCCCAGGTTCCTTGTGAGCAGCTGTTCATAGGGAGAGCCAGTAGCAGTTCTGTCTCATGTCTGTGAGTCTCTGGATCAGAACACCTGGGCCAGACTTGAAAAAGACTGTCTCAGGTGGGTTTCGATGGGCCAGGCTATCACCATCTCTTCTACTCTGTGGAGTTCTGATGAGAGGGAGTCCAGATGTAGAAAATGGCGTCCCTTGTGGAGTGAGGGGTCATCTGGCTTCTTGAGAGGCTCTGCTGGGATGGCAGGCCAGGGCTAGAACCCAGCATGCCTCCCGGGCGCCTCATGAGCAGCTGAGCAGAGAGAGTCGGTAGCAGTTCTGCCCATGTCTGTGAGACTCTAGATCAGCAAACATGAGCCACTTGAAATAGACTGCTCCAGAGTGACTCGATGAGTCCGGCTGTGATCAGCTCTTCTGCTGGGTGGTGTTCTGAGGAGAGGTGAGTCCGGATATGGAAAATGGCAGCCCTCATGGAGTGGGGGTCATATGGCTTATTGCGAGGCTCTACTGGGGTGGCATGCCAGGGCCAAAACCTGCCATCTCTCCCTGTGCCTCCGTCAGCAGCAGGGCACAGCGAGAGCCAGTTTCAGCTCTTACCCATATCTGTGAGTGTCTGGATCAGCATACCTGGTCTGGACTTGTAAAGACTGCTGTAGGGAGCATCTCCTTGAGCCATGCTGTGATCAGCTCTTACTTATATTGGGTGTATTTCTGACGAGAGGGGAGTCCAGATGTGAAAAATGGTGGCCCTCATGGTGTTGGGGGGTCGTCTGACTTCTTACAATGCTCTGCTTGGGTGAAGGCCAGGGATAGAACTGGTTCTAGCCATTTGCCCATGTCTGTGAGTCACTGGAACAGCATATCTGAGCCAGATTTGAAAAGAGTGATGGAGAGTGGGTCTCAATGAGCCGGACTGTGGTCAGCTCTTCTGCTGTGTGGAGTTCTGTCGAGTTTGTAGTCTGGATGTGATAAACGGCGGCCCTTTTGGAAAGGGGGCCCTCTGGCTTCTTGCATGGCTTTACAGGGGGGCAGACCATGGCTAGAATCCACCATGCCTCCCATGTGCCTCATGAGCAGCTGGACACAGAGAGCCCTTAGCAACTCTGCCCCAAGACTATGAAACTCTTGATCAGGATACCTGGGCTGAACTTGAAAAAGACTGTTACTGGGTATGTCTCAATGTGTCAGGCTGTGATCGGCTTATCTTCTGGGTGGAGTTATGTCAAGATTGGTGTCTGGATATGGAAAATGGCGGCCCTCATGGAATGGTGGGTGGTCTGGCTTCTTGCAAGGTTTTGCTGTGGTGGATGGCCAGGGCTAGTAGCTACATCCCTCCCCTGGCACTTGGTGAGCAGTTGGGGACAGGAAGAGGTGGTAGCAGCTCTGACAAATGTCTGATATTATCTGGATCAGCATACCCAGGCTGGACTTGAAAAAGACTGCTTCAGGGTGAGTCTCCGTGAGACAATCTGTGATCAGATCTTCTGCTGGCTGGAGATATACGAGAGTGAAGGACGGATGTGGAAAATGGCGGCCCTCCAGGATTGAGGGGTGCAGCTCTGCCCAATGTCTGTGATTCTCTGGATAGCATACGTGGGCCGGACTTGAAAAAAGACTGCTGCAAGGTGGGTCTTGATGAACTGGGCTGTGATATGCTCTTCTGCTGGTGTTGTGGAACACCTAAAAGCCTAGGCCTCTGCATCTGCCCTGGATTGCCTCCTGCAGGTCACTTCATAGGTAGGGGGTAGTCTGAATGTGGCAGTCTTATCTGACCATGTATTCTGTACTGGCTGGTATATATATTCTCTCATGCTACCACAATCATCGTGGGACTAGCTAGATCTTACCAGCATATTTGCCTGGCCACGTTGGATCTCTAAGTAATTAGACCAGAGAGAAATGCTGTTTGCCTCCAAGCAAGCAAGCATGGCTCCCTGATAACTCAAAAGCCACTAAAATACAAAACTACCGTGAAGTAGATGAGACTCTTGTGAAGGCTTGGAGAAATATTTAACTGGCATTAGTATTAATCTTTGGTACAGAGACATGCCATCTCAGAAAGCCCCTTCTCTACCCTATAAAAGGCAATACCAGGCAGATCTTGGCTCAAGACATTAGGTGAGGTGCTGGGAGAAATTACCTGAGGGCATTTGATCCTTCCTGCCAGGGAGGGTTACATTTATCTTATAGTTTCTCCCAGCTCTGCTAGGAGACTTTAAATTAGCTTTGGGTCCTTGTAAACAGCCCGATGGGCTCCTGAAGTTGCTACATTTCTATAAAGCTATTTTCCTGTTTTCATCTCTAGATATCCCAGCCCAGAATGGGCTGGGCTAGGGAGTTTGGGTGGATTCCTAGCTATAAAATAAGCTGCAAAAGAAAGAAGCTCTCCCTTTTTGCCCTTTTTGCCATTTCTGCTTCCCTTGTTGTTTTGCTTCTCCATCCTCTCCATTCTCTGTTGGGCATCAACACGTGGTGGCAGCCATCTTGGCCTACACCTGGATGGGGCCTAGCTGAGAACCCAGAGTCCAGAGGTTTTCCCTGCTCTTGGATTGGATATTGGATCCTGTAAAGCCCTGTAAACTGCATCGGATTCTTGAGTCTTCATTCCCTGCTGGCTTTGGAGGTAGAATGGAACTCGCTTCCCGGCACTATGGGAGACCCCAATGGAGCTCCCTGATATTTGGCGTCCCTGGGTGGGCTCGGCGAACATCGTCTGGCCTGATCACTGGTACTTCTTATTCTTCATTATCATCATCATCATCTTTTTCTTCTACTTCTTCTTCTTCCTCTTCTTCTCCTTCTGCTTTTAATGCTTCTTGTTTTATTCCTTTTCTTCCATCCCCTTTTTTCTTCTCCTTTTTACTTTTTTTTCTTCTACTTCTCCTTATTCCTCTTCTTCTTCATATTCTTCTCTGATTCTTCCACCTCCTCTTCTCTCCTGTATTTATTCTTCTAATTGTTCATTTCTTTTGTCATTTTTCAGGATCATCTACTGTGCTTCCACTGCTTTTTTATTATCCCTCTCTTTCTAGGCAATTAGTAGTCTCTCAAGCCTACTTTTCTTTTGTTCTTGTTATTCTTCTTGTTCTTGTTCTTCTTGTTCTTGTTCTGCTTCTTGTTCTTCTGTTTCTTCTGGTTCTGCTTTTCATCGTCTTCCTCATCTTTTTCTTCTTCTACATCTTTTCTTTTCCTTCTTCTATTTCTACTTCTCCATCACCTTTATCTTTGCCTTCTTCTAAAACTTTTTTCTACTTATACTGCTTCTCCAACTCCTCTTTTCTCTTTTCCCTCCTTCTTCTTCTAATACTCCACCTATTCCTCCTCAGTTCAGCCAATGCTTCTTCTTAATCTTCTCCTTTTCCTCCTCTTTATTTCTCTTCTCCTCCTCTTCCTCCTCCTCCTCCTCCTCCTTCTTCTTCTCTTCTTCTTCTTCTTCTACTTCTACTACTACTACTTCTTCATTATCTTCTTCTTGTTCTTTTTTCTTCTTCCTTTCCTTCTCTTCTCCTTCTTTTCCTTCACCTTCTACTTCACCTTATCCTCCTTCTTGTTCTGCTTCTCCTTCTCTTTCTTCTTCTTCTACTCCTTCCCCTTCTTGTTCTTATTCTTCTTCTTCTGATTCTTCTTCAACTTCTTCCTACTCTTTTTATTCTTTTATTGCTTCTCCTTCACTTTTTCTTCGCCTCCTTCTTCTAAAACTTTTTATACTTCTACTTCATCTCCAACTCCTCTTTCTCATCCCTCTCCTTCTTCTTCTTCTTCTTCTTCTTCTTCTTCTTCTTCTTCTTCTTCTTCTCCTTCTTCTTCTTTATATTCTACTTTTTCTATTTCTTCATTTTCTTTTTCTACTTCTTTTTCCTCTTCTTTTCCTTCTTCCTCATCTTTGCCTTCTCATAATTATTTTTCCTTCTACTTTTCCAACTCCTCATTCTTCTCCCTCTCCTTCTTATATTTCTCCTTTTCCTCCTCAAATAATCGATTGCTTCTTCTTAATGATCTTCTCCTGCTCCTCCTCATAATCATCATACTCCTCTTTCTTCTTCTTTTTCTTCTTGTTCTACTATATTTTCTTGTTTTCTTCTTCTGTTCTTTTCCTTCTTCTTCACCTAATTTTCTACTTCCTCGCATTGTTCTTTTCACCTATTTTTCATCTTCTTCTCTTCTACCTCTTCTTCTTACTCTCAACTTCTCTATATTACTCTTAAGATTTTAGTTATTCTTTTTCTTCCACCATAAATTCTTCTTCTTCTTCTTCTTCTTCTTCTTCTTCTTCTTCTTCTTCTTCTTCTTTTACTTCTTCTTCTTCTTCTTCTTCTTCTTCTTCTTCTTCTTCTTCTTCTTCTTCTTCTTCTTCTTCTTCTTCTTCTACTTCTCCTTCTTCTTCTTCTCATTTTTCTACTTCTTGTTCTGCTTTTGGTTCTCCTTCTTCTTCTTCTTCTTCTTCTTCTTCTTCTTCTTCTCCTCCTCCTCTTCTTTTCTTCTACGTTGTTTCTTCTCCTTCACCTCTGCTTCGTCTACTCCTACTCCTTCCCCTTCTCCTTCTACTCCTCCATCTCATACTCCTGTTTCTTCTTCTTCTTCTTCTTCTTCTTCTTCTAATTCTTCTTCTTCTTCTTCTTCTTCTTCTTCTTCTTCTTCTTCTCCTTCTTCTTCTTCTACTTCTTCTTCTCATTTTTCTACTTCTTGTTCTGCTTTTGGTTCTCCTTCTTCTTCTCCTCCTCCTCCTCTTCGTTTCCTCTACGTTGTTTCTTCTCCTTCTCCTCTGCTTCTCCTACTCTGACTCCTACCCCTTCTTCTTCTCCTCCTCCATCTCATACTCCTGTTTCTTCTTCTTCTTCTTCTTCTTCTTCTTCTTCTTCTTCTTCTTCTTCTTCTTCTTCTTCTTCTTCTTTTCATCTTCTTTATCTTCTTTTTCCTCTTCTTCTTCTTCTTCTTCTCTTCCTCTTCTCATTTTTTCTTCTTTTTTTGTTCTTCTGCTTCTCCTCCTCATCATCATTATCATTCTCCTTCTCTTTTCTTTCTTCTGCTAATACTTTTTCTTCATCTTCTTCATCTTCTTTTCATTCTTCTGCTTCTTCATCTTCTTATACTACTACTTATTTGTCTCCTTTGTATTCTTCTTCTACTTCTTT
>JAJIBD010015807.1:0-10848 GCA_021461705.1 Cryptotis parvus | reverse complement strand
TTTTTTTGTTTTTTGAAATGCTCAGGGGTTATGCCTGTACTCGCTTGCACTCAGGACTTACTCCTAGAGGTGCTTGGGGGTGCCGTATGGGATGCTGGGGATTGAACCCAGGTCAGCTGCATGCAAGGCAAAACACCCCTCCCCACTGTGCTATCACTCTGGCCCCTGAGATTTCTTTTTTGGCTTTTTTGCATTTTGGGTCACACCTGGTGATAATTACTCCTGGTTGTACTTGTGACCATTGGGATGCTGGGTACCATTTGGGTTGCCAGGTTCAATCTCTGGTATTCCATATTTCCCCTGACCACCACTAAGAGTGATTTCTTTTTTTTTTTTTTTTTTTTTTTTTTTGCCTTTTTGGGTCACACCCTGCAATGCTCAGGGGCTACTCCTGGCTCTGCACTCAGGAATCACTCCTGGCGGTGCTCGGGGACCATATGGGATACCGGGATTGAACCCAGGCCGGCAGAGGCCGGCCACGGCTGGGGCAACGCCTCTACCCGCTGGGCTATCGCCTCCAGCCCCTAAGAGTGATTTCTTTTTTTTTTTTTTTTTTTTTTTTTTTTTGGGGGTCACACCCGCAGCACTCAGGGGTTACTCCTGGCTCTGCGCTTAGGAATCACTCCTGGTGGTGCTCGGGGACCATATGGGATGCCGGAGGTCGAACCCGGCCGGCACAGGCCAGCCGCATGCAAGGCAAACGCCTCTACCTGCTGGACTATCGCCCGGCCCCAAGAGTGATTTCTGAGTGTGCAGAGCCAGGAGGAACCACTGGGCATCCCTGGGTATGACCGCAAAACAAAATAAACGCCTAGAAAAGTTTCATCACTGAAAATAATGTCAGGGTATCTTACTACTTTCTTTCTGCCCCGGTAACCACTCATCTATCTGTTCTGTCTCTCCCACGCCTGCCTTTGCATTGTTGGGCTGTCCTGCTTGATGCTTCTGGGTGTGATTTTTTTTCTTTTTCTTTTTGGGTCACACTCAGAAATGCTCAGGGGTTACAACTCCTGGCTCGTAGCTCAGGAATTACTCCTGGCGGTGCTCGGGGACCATATGGGATGCCAGGGATCAAACCCTGGTCAGCCTGCCTGCTGTGCTATCTATTGGCCCCAGAGGGTGTGACTTCTTTTTACTTAAATTTAGCATTAGCCCTTTGTCCACATGGGAGTGAACAGCTCGCTTCTGAGTGCTGAGCCCGGGTTGGTCGGGATGGTTTGTCACCAGGTGAAGCACACTGGGTTTATTTTTCCACCCTTGGGTCCTGCTGTCAGCAGTCACCTGTTTAGGTCTGAACATTCATAGTAGGTTCTCGTGGTGAGGACCGGAGTGTCGCTGACTCATGCAGAGACTCAGTGTCTGACCATTTGAGGAACTGCCTGCTGTCTCCCGCCGCAGCCGTTCCCCTTGGCATCCCACCTGCACTTGTCCTCCTCATCTCAGTTAGTGAGTCGAATCTCAAGGATTAGGTTTGCGCCTCCCCAACAAGCACTGATGTAGTCTTTAGGAGTGTATGTTCTTAGGAAATGGTCTCAGTAGGGCTGGAGAGACAGTATAGTCGGGAGGCGCTTACCTTTCATGGGGCTGCCCTGAGCACAGCTGAGTGTGCAGAAACCAGCGGGGGTGTAATAGGGCCAGGGCTGCAGCTCAGCAGTAGAGTGCACACTTGATGTAAAAAGTTGTGTCAAAGTAGACAGATGATTTCAGATGGTCTCTGGCTGTGCTCAGGGGGACTATGTGCAGGTAGCAAATTGAAGTTGGCTCCCTGCAAGGCAAGGGTCCCCGCTCCTTTATGGACTGACCAGTCTTATGTGCTCATGGGGTTTGACGCCTGCCGCACCCAGCAGTGTTCACGGCTTACTCCTGTACTCCTGCCCCTGTACTCAGGGCCGGGCATGGGCCCTGCTGCCCTCCCTATGCCTGGGCCTCCATGTCCTGTTTCTCTCTCAGATACTGCTTCTCAGAGATGGTCCCCGTGTGTGCTGTTGTTGGCGGCATCTTGGCCCAGGAGATCGTGAAGGTATGTTGTCCCTGAGTGCAGCCTGATGTGGCCTCTTGGGCTCTACTGCTCCCCTGCCATGGAGGCCTGAGCCGGAGGCATAGAGCCCACACCCTGGAGTTCTTCTCCCTCGTCCTATGGTCTCCCAGATTACCCTTGCAGCAACCCCCAAAGGGTCACATGACACCCCCCACCCCCGTAAGACCGCTTCCTGGGCGCCCACGTGGCACTGACAACTTTCACAGTCCTGCAGTCTTTTTTTTTTTCTTTTTTGGGTCACACCCGCAGCGCTCAGGGGTTACTCCTGGAGATGCTCAGGTGACTATATGGGATGCTGGGGACCAAACCCGGTCGGCCATATGCAAGGCCGCTGTGCTATCGCTAGAGCCCCTCCTCAGTCTTTGAGAAGGTCATTGGTTCACTCATTTGGCAGCATGTGCCCTTAACTAAATGGTATTTTCTTTTTCTCTGTTTCTTTTTCCCTTATACCCAGCAATGCCAGCAGTTCTCAGCTTCTGCTTCCGAACCAGTGTTAGGAGCGGGGAGTTGCCCCTGGTGTTGCCAGGGATCAATCCTGAGACTCTGCCATGCAGAGCGCATGTTGCACCCAGACCTGAGCATCTCTCAGGCCCAGGACTCTGGTCTTAGGGGATCTAACTGTGTGTGCTGTGAATTTGGTGCCTCGCCTCGCCTTCGTGGGGCAGGATGAGAGCTCATTTGCCACGTCCATTGCTGCATCGGTCGCACCTAGGAGGTGGGCCCGGCTCTCTTTCCTTTCATCACAGTTTATAAATTCACTCGAGTCTTCTTGTTCTCTCCTGAAGAAGGCTCCCCCCCTTTCCAGATCCTTCTCTCTGATCCTTCTCTCTCTCCCCAGACCTTCCTTTTGTGGCTCAGGCAGGGACGTGCACAAGGGAGGAACTGGGGACGAACCAAGAGAAAGCACATACCGGCGCCTCTAATTTCTTGACTGCACCTGCTTGGCCCAGATGACTTAAACATTCTCCGTCTGGGTGTAGCTAGGACTGTGGACAGGACCTGGAAGAAAGAGGTGTTGGAAGGGGGATACATCCTTCCTGTGGGCCCAGGCCTAGCCAGAAAGGCCCCATGTGGCCTGTAGCGTCTGAGCAGGGCACTGAGATCTGAGTGCCACACCTGTGCTCTCCACACTGACCGGTCAGGCCAGTGCTGCCACCCCCCCATTCCACCACCTTTAGGCGGCTCCCCACCCATCCCAGGGCACTTTCTTGACCTCGCCCTCTAGGTGGGCCCCCGTGGCCTGGAGCTGGGGGTGGCGCAGGTGGCCTTGACCCCTTTGTGTGTACCAGCTTCTGCGGCCCAGGCCTGACCCGTGCAGCCCCTCGTGTCTGCCCGCCCGCCAGCCCAGCTGTCACTGCCTCCCGCTTCTGTTTACCCCCAGATGGCACGCAGCGCTGCATTCTTGGTCGCTGGGTGTGTTTGGAATCTCCTCTCGTCCCATCTTGTTTGGGAAGCGCTTTACCTTTTACCCCATGTTCACCCCAGCCCTGCTGTCTTGTCCCCCCACTCTCCCGCCCCTCACCACAGGATCTGCCTCCCGCCAGCTGCACTGGGGTCCCCGGTTGTCAGCCAGTGGGGGGGCAGGGAAGGCCCCTTACTTGGCACCATCTTCTACCTTCCCTCCCTCCATGTGGACCCCAGAGGCATGCTCCTATCCCCCATCTCACCCACTTGCCCCATTATCCTGGCCTCTCATCCCAGATGTGGAGCAGGAAGCCCCGTTGGTGCAGGCTAAGTGCTTGGGGTCCTGGTCCTCAGATCTTGGTATGGGATCTCTGGACCCTGTTGCTAATAGGTCCTGTTTAGGGAGAAAACCCCCTCGCAGCCCTCCCCTCCCCTTTAGTTTTTCCTGGGGCCAGGGATTGGACTCTCTGGGCCTCACATGCAGGGCAGGGAACTCTCAGGGCATCCCTCCAGGGTGCTAAGAGCCAGCATTGAAGCTGCCCTTTCTGATGTGCACTGGGGACCCTGGAGGTTGGTGGGGTGAAGGCTCCCTGGATGGTAGGGGAGCATCAGCCCTTGCCCTTGGCCTGGCTCTGTGGTCCCGTTTTGCAGCTGAGCTTTGGTGCTTAGCTGAGCAGAGTTAGGCGGTCTGGAGAGCCGGTTCCTGACCTTGTTTGTCAAGGTGTCCCTGTGCTTGACAACCAGGTGTGCTGTGGGACACTTCTGTCTTGTCAGTGCTAACCCAACGGGGGTGGGGGACAGCAAGGAACATGATCCCGGACTCTTAACGTGGTTTGCAAGGCATCGCCAGGAATGACTCCTGGGCACCACAAGTGTGACCAGCAGGTCTTGAGTGACAGGGGTCGAGCAGGGGCTGGGACTTCTCTGCCATTTTGTAACTGAGCACTCTTTGGAGAGCTTCCTGACACCCCCCCCCCACCCTCACCCCCAAATGTAGATGCAGCTGAATCTCCTCTGGGTGCAGTGGCGCAACCTGCCAGGCAGCCTTTTTGGAGGCCTACTTTGAGGTGCTTCTTGCTCCTGCCTTTTCTCCTCTCTCTGACTAAACTATTTTCTTCCTAGGCTCTGTCCCAGCGGGACCCTCCTCACAACAACTTCTTCTTTTTTCGACGGCATGAAGGGGAACGGAATTGTGGAGTGCCTTGGCCCCCAGTGAACTGGCCTTGGCACTTTGCAGCCTGGAGATGTGTGTGCAGCGTGCCCCAGATCCCCTTGCCGCCGCCGCCCGCCCGTGCCCCCCCCCCCGCCCTCCCGGAGACCTCTCCAGGCCAGCAGACAGTGACGTCGCAGTCACCACTTCCTGCTGTCAGGGCTGCTCCCGGGCACCCCTCAGCTGCTGGTTGAGGGCTGGCAGCCTGGCGCTTTGCAACTTGGCCAGCCCCAGCCCTGCCCACTGTTCTGCGTGCCCGCCCGTCCCCTGAAATGCCCCTCGGTGCCCCTCTCCATTCAGGTACCCTCCAGTTACCCCACCCGTACAGGTCTCCTATCTCGGGGTCCTAGCCGCATTCCCTACTCGCTGCCTCCCTCTCAGGGAACAGGCTTCCGGCAGGTAGTGTGCCTAGCCTGGAAACGCCGGTGGCTCCCCCATTGCGCACGAACAGGCACCCTGCTACAGGCAAGCTGGTGGAATGTATTTCCTCCGAAGCTGGAGATTCTGAAAAACAACAGGTGGCCTCTGGTGCGGGTGCTCGAGTTTAGTTTAGGATTAGTTGAGTTCCAGCCGGGCTGTGGAGTAGCAGAGACCTTCTGAGGTCCTGTGGGCAGGAAGGCAAGACGCTGCAACTGAATATGAGTGGGAAAACCGGTTTCCAACCGCAGGCTGCCCGGCTGCCCCAGGGGACTCAGTGCTGGGCCAGGCTGAAGAGCCAGCACTAGGGGGCTGTTGGGTCGTCCTGTCCCCCCTGGATCACAGCTGTCTCTGTTTTCTAGTGTTTCTATGTTTCCTTGTTTCTTTCAAGTAGAATAGTTGAAATAAAGTTTTTGCTTTAGAATTTGTTTTTTTTTCCGCATTAGCAGGAAGTGGGAACGTTGCCTTCCGACATGGCTGCTTCATCACTACTGTTTCTTCTCGCCTATGAGCAAAGCATAGTGGGTTGGTTCCAATCCCAGAGGGCACTGGTGCTCCTGGTCTCTTGGCTCATTCACAGTGGCTGTGGGCTGGGGAGAGGCTCAGCAGACTTGATGGGAGGAAGCCTGGAGTCCATCCCTTGAACCACCAAAAAACGACCTGTGCATTGAGCCAGAGTATTACCGAGCATGACCCAGATGGTACAGCAGGGGAGACAGTTCTCCTTGCATGTAGCTGACCTGGCTTCAGTCCCCAACAACCGTTATGGTCCCCTACTCTCCTCCAGGAGTGATCACTGAGTGCAGAACCAGGAGTTAGCCCTGAGCATCTTTGAATATTGCCCTAAAAAATGGCCCATAGCCGTGTCCAGTAATGAGAGCTGTCTGGGGGAAAAATGTAACAGCCCTTACATCTCTGATTCTGAGGCTGCTAGACACTGCACAGAGCCAACAGCAGCAGCCTTATTTTCAAGCTGTAAGTAGCTTTTGCCTTCAGGTCCCAAGCTGGTAGAGGCAGAGCTTCAGTGGAACACTGAGTTTGGTTTGGGTTCAGGACCACACCCAGCTCAGTGTTCGGGCGCCATACCTACAGTGCTCAGATCTGAGCCCATGGAGCCCTGTCCAGTCTTTTGTTCCTCACCAGTTTCCTTTATGTCTCTCTGGGTGGGGTGTGGCTGGTTATTTAACACCTTTGGGGGGCAGGGGGACTTTTTGGGTCACACCCAGCGATGCTTAGGAATTCCTCCTAGCTGTGCTCAGGGGACCATATGGGATGTCGGGGAGTGAACCCCAGGTCAGCCACGTGCAAAGGAAAACGTCCTACCTGCTGTGCTGTCACTCTGGCCCCACTTCAGCACCTTTTATTCAGTCTTGCTGCATCCTCCAAAAGTTTGGGCTGTGGAGATGGCACAGGAGACCAGGCATTTTCCTTGCGCAGGGCAATCCTGGTTTGATTCCCAGCTCCAAGTAGCCCCAAGCCAGCCCCATTTTCAGTGATCCCTGAGCACTGCCAGGTGTGGTCCCCACTCACCTCCCCAAAAACAATGTAAAGGTTTCCTGGGAACAAGCACTCCATTCCGCAGCCCTGCTGCTTACCCACTGAGGGCTCCACCCTGGCTTGGAGATACTGAGACAAATCAACCCTTTCCTTTGTTATGTGAGGACTTGGTCACAAGGGGCGCAGGCGGGACTGGCCAGAACAATCCAACATTGTATCTGACGCAGAAAGTTGATTTTCAAACTCCTCCCTGTGCACCTCCTGTGGCTAATTGAATTAGCCAGAGAGGACCACTCAGGGAAAGTGGGGAGACCAGGAGGGATGCTGAAATTTGCATCCCCAGGCAAGAAACCTCTTAGTCCCATTTCTTCGTGACCATCTTCTCCCATGCTGATTCTTATAAAACTGGCGATATGGGGCTTTCCCTACAGACCAGGTTCCGCCCTTGCTGTTACACATGGGTCTCCCCAGACTGCCCCAGGAGTGACACCCGACATCACCTGGTGTGACCTCTCCCTCAGATATGGCCATCAAGCCCGAGAATCAGCACGTGCTTCTTCAGGTGGCTCGGCCTCCACCCCCCATCCCCACTTGGCCGGTCCCTTGAGCTCTGCCAGGTGTGGCCCAAGGCCAGGAAAGAGCCTCTAGTTTCTCTAGTCCTCCCCAAGAGATGTGGAGATTGCTTGGGGAAGCGCTGCTGATGTGAAAGAGGCAAACAGCTCACTGGAAACTCCAACTACCTCTAACTAGTAGAACTTGGAAGTTTGGGACTGGAGCCATAGTCCAGTGGGCAGGGCATTTGCCTTGCTCGAAGCCCACCCAGGTTCGATCCTCGGCATCCCATGTGGTCTCCTGAGCACCACCAGGAGTAATCCCTGAGTGCAGGACCAAGAGTAAGCCCTGAGCATTGCCAGGTGTGGCCCGAAAGAGCAAAGTCATACCAAGTTCATGGCTACTATGATCCCCAACTTTATCATGTTGAATCAGAGTGGTTACCCCTCCATATAAACCACTCAGGTTTAATCCACTTGTGGCACCGCCAAAATGGGCACCAGGTCCCACTACCACCCTGGATCCTTTTTTTTGTGGGGTGGTCACACCCGGCTCTATACTCAGTAATTCCTCCTGGTGGTGCTCGGGGACTATATGGGATGTGGGGATAGGACCCAGGTCAGCCATGTACAAGGCAAACGCCTCCCCACTGCGCTATTGCTCTGGCCCTCTGTTCTGCCCTTTCTCTGAGCTGTACACTGTTCTGCCAGTGCCTCTGAGTGGGACAGTGGTGAGTGTGCGTATCTGTTGCAGGTGCTCGGTGGTGCCATGCGCACCTTTGAGGTGAAAAGTGAAGGCTTAGGGGCGGGCGATAGCCCAGCGGGTAGGGCGCTTGCCTTGCACGCAGCCGGCTCATGCCAGCCCGGGTTCGATCTCCAGCATCCCATATGGTCCCCGAGCACTGCCAGGAGTAATTCCTGAGTGCAGAGCCAGGAGTAACCCCTGAGCATCGCCGGGTGTGACCCAAAAAAGCAAAAAAAAAAAAGTGAAGCCTTAGTTTCAGCTGACGCTGGGCTCACCCTGCTCCATATATTTCCCATCCTGTGACCTCCCCGGAAGGAAAAGGTGCAAAGGCTGCACCTTGAATGCTGCGGTGACAGGGTTGGTCCTGATTTCCCCCTGGCTTCAGAGCTTGGCTTTCAGTTGGTTCTTCCCAGGAAGCTATAAAGACATTCCAGAGGGCCGGAGCAATAGCACTTAGGGATCAATTCCCCAGCATCCCATATGGTCCCCCGAGCAATCACTTGATCACTTGAATCCCATTATTCATCGATTGGCTCGAGCGGGCGCCAGTAACATTTCCATTAGATCCTATCACGTGCCAATGTAGCCCAATGGCATCTGGTTGATTCAGGAATATGAAGAGCCTCAAACCGTTCCTTCAGGGTCTTTACAAGGAAGTCTGACCATCTTGTAGGTGGGCGGCCACGTGATCTTTTGACATCCCGTGGGATCCAGTCGGTAACGGCTCTAGTCCAGCAGTTGTCTCCAAATCGCATTACATGTCCAGCCCATCTGATTTTCGATGCCTTGGCAAATGAGACAGCATCCCTGATTCTGGAATAGCGACGGAAGTCAGAACTCCGGATTGCTTCTCTCACTTGAGTGAGGCGTGATATTCCAAGCATAGCTCTTTCAATTCCTCTCTGGGGAGACCCGAATAGCATTCTCATCCTGCTTTTCGTAGGGCCCAGGTCTCTGAGGCGTATGTTAATGCAGGGAGAACGGTGGAGTCGAAGAGATGTGCGTGGAGCCTGAGGTTCTTTGTCCTTTTTAGCTATTTCTTCGATGCCTTTGAAGGCATTCCATGCCGCTCTCTTCCTCCTGCGCAGCTCAGGTTTTAGGTGATTCATCATGTTGATTTCTCGACCTAGGTACACATAACTGCTGCATTCAGAGATGTTTGTTCCATTGAGAGTGAATGGGGCCTCTGGAACTAGTTCATTCTTCATGAACATTGTTTTCTTTAGATTCAGCTGTAGAACTATCTTTCCACATTCTCGGTCGAAGAATTCCAGGACTAATTCCTGAGTGCAGAGCCAGGAGTAACCCCTGAGGGTTGCTAGGTGTGACCCAAAAGAAGAAAATAACTATTGGAGGGAGAGGCTAGGCCACACTGGTAGTACTCAGGGATTATATTCCTGGCAGTACTCTAGGAACATAAACTATGGGATGTCTGGGATGGAAGTGGATCAGACCTTTACCCTCCTGCACTATTTCTCCTGCCCCCTACGATTCATTTCTGCGAATCACCGCAGCCATGGACTTGGAACAAATTCTCTTCATGAGTTTGAATGCCTCGTGAATGCTGTCAGTCACTGAACCCCCACTTCACAGATGGGGCCACTGGGTTGGCTAGCTTGGTCACCGCTAAGGCTGCCTGGGGTTTGAATTGGTCTGGAGGATTTCTGGTCCATGGCTGCCAAGGCCCCAAGGGGATGACTGTGAGCATGGCCCCAGCGCACATACATGATGTAGTTCAGGGGTACCACAGTCCCCACTGTCCTGTGACTGGACCCCGGGTCTGCAGAAGGCAACAGAGCTGGAATCGTTCATTTACTTTTTTTTTTTTTTTTTTTTTTTTTTTTTGCTTTTTGGGTCACACCCGGCGATGCTCAGGGGTTACTCCTGGCTCTGCACTCAGGAATTACTCCTGGCGGTGCTCGGGGGACCATATGGGATGCCGGGATCGAACCCAGGCCGGCACAGGCCGGCGCGTGCAAGGCAAATGCCCTACCTGCTGGGCTATCGCTCCGGCCCAATTCATTTATATTTTGCTTTTTTGGTCATACCCGCGATGCTCAGGGGTTACTCCTGGCAGTGCTCGGGGGACCATATGGGATGATGGGGATTGGACCTGGGTCGGCCACGCACAAGGCAAACGCCCTACCCATTGTGCTGTTGCTCTGGCCTCTGCAATAGCTTTTTCATTTTATTTATTTATTTTTTTGCTTTTTGAGTCACACCCGGCAATGCTCAGGGGTTTCTCCTGGCTCTGCACTCAGGAATTACTCCTGGTGGTGCTCGGGGGACCATATGGGATGCCGGGATCGAACCCTGGCTGGCATGGGCCAGTCACGTGTAGGGCAAACGCCCTACCCGCTGGGCTATTGCTCCAGCCCCCTGCATTAGCTCTTTTAGCATTTAGTTTTGAAATGGAAATGTTACTGGTGTCCGCTCGAGGAATTCGATGAACAACGATGTCTAGTGATCTAGTGATCTTAGTTTTGAATTTGGTCCACACCCAGCAGTGCTCAGGACGCTATACTCAGGAATCATTCCTGGCAGGATCAGTGAGCAACACCTCCCCAAAAAAAAAAAAAAAAAGTATTGTTGGGTTTCTGTTGTTCTTTTTGGATCACACCCAGCAATGTTAGAGGTTACTCCTGGCTCGGCACTCAGGAATTACTCCTGGCAGTGCTCAGGGGACCATATGGGATGGGATGCCGGGAATCGAACCTGTTTTGGCTGTGTGCAAGGGCAACCCACCCTATCCGCTGTTCTATCACTTTGCCTCCCCAAATAGCTTTTAGACTACTTGCTTTTCTTGCTCCTCTTTGAAAGCCTTATTGGTCCATCAGATCCCAAAGCCTGAGATAACCCTCCGGTATCTCCACAGTGGGCTGGTACATGACGTGGGACTTGTTTTCTTTGTGCACTTGGACTCAGCAGAGTCCTTCAGACTCACCAAATTGTCCTCGCTATGGGTGAACTCCCCAAGGACTGGGGG
>JAJIBD010015806.1:0-16246 GCA_021461705.1 Cryptotis parvus | reverse complement strand
CTCTCTGTAACCCAACTTTCAGGCTACCATATTGGTCTTCATTGGACTCTATGAGTCTCCATAGATTACGTTTCAGGCTACCATATTGTTCTTCATTGGACTCCATGAGTCTCCATAGATTACATTTAAGGCTACCATATTGGTCTTCATTGGACTCCATGAGTCTCCATAGATTACATTTCAGGCTACCATATTGGTCTTCATTCAATTTCATGACTCTCTGTAACCCAACTTTCAGGCTACCATATTGGTCTTCATTGGACTCCATGAGTCTCCATATCTACATTTCAGCTACCATATTGTTCTTCATTGACTCCATGGTCTCCATAGATTACATTTCAGGCTACCATATTGGTCTTCATTCAATGTCATGACTCTCTGTAACCCAACTTTCAGGCTACCATATTGGTCTTCATTGGACTCCATGAGTCTCCATAGCTTCATTCAGGCGACCATATTGTTCTTCATTGGACTCCATGAGTCTCCATAGATTACATTTCAGGCTACCATATTGGTCTTCATTGGACTCCATGAGTCTCCATAGATTACATTTCAGGCTACCATATTGGTCTTCATTCAATTTCATGACTCTCTGTAACCCAACTTTCAGGCTACCATATTGGTCTTCATTGGACTCCATGAGTCTCCATATCTACATTCAGCTACCATTTTGGGTATTAGGGATTGGTTTATATGCTCCTGTAAACTTCAGGCTACCATATTGTTCTTCATTGAACTCCATGAGTCTCCATAGATTACATTTCAGGCTACCATATTGGTCTTCATTCAATTTCATGACTCTCTGTAACCCAACTTTCAGGCTACCATATTGGTCTTCATTGGACTCCATGAGTCTCCATAGATTACATTTCAGGCTACCATTTTGGTCTTCATTCAGACTCATGAGTCTCTGTAGCTTAACATTTCAGCCTACCATATTGTTCTTCATTGGACTTCATGAGTCTCCGTAGCTTCAACTTTCAGGCTACCATATTGGTCTTCATTGGACTCCATGAGTCTCCATAGCTCAGATTTCAGGCTACCATATTGTTCTTCACTGAACTCCATGAGTCTCCATAGATTACATTTTGGGCTACCATATTGGTCTTCATTCAATTTCATGACTCTCTGTAACCAACTTTCAGGCTACCATATTGGTCTTCATTGGACTCCATGAGTCTCCATAGATTACATTTCAGGCTACCATATTGGTCTTCATTCAATTTCATGACTCTCTGTAGCCTAACTTTTAGGCTACCATATTGGTCTTCATTGGACTCCATGAGTCTCCATAGCTTACATTTCAGGCTACCATATTGGTCTTCATTGAACTCCATGAGTCTCCATAGATTACATTTCAGGCTACCATATTGGTCTTCATTCAATTCATCTCTCTATACAACTTTCAGGCTACATATTGGCTCATTGGAACTCCATGAGTCTCCATAGATTACATTTCAGGCTACCATATTGGTTCTTCATTGGACTCCATGAGTCTCCATAGATTACATTTCAGGCTACCATATTGGTCTTCATTCAATTTCATGACTCTCTATAGCCCAACTTTCTAGGCTACCATATTGGTCTTCATTGAACTCCATGAGTCTCCGTAGATTACATTTCAGGCTACCATATTGGTCTTCATTGGACTCCATGAGTCTCCGTAGCTCAGATTTCTGGCTACCATATTGTTCTTCATTGAACTCCATGAGTCTCCATAGATTACATTTCAGGCTACCATATTGGTCTTCATTCAATTTCATGACTCTCTGTAACCCCAACTTTCAGGCTACCATATTGGTCTTCATTAGACTCCATGAGTCTCCATAGATTACATTTCAGGCTACCATATTGGTCTTCATTGGACTCCATGAGTCTCCATAGATTACATTTCAGGCTACCATATTGGTCTTCATTCAATTTCATGACTCTCTGTAACCCAACTTTCAGGCTACCATATTGTTCTTCATTGGACTCCATGAGTCTCCATAGTCCAGAATTCCGGCTACCCCATTGGAATTCACCCTGGGTTTCATGAGTTTCCATAGCCCACATCTCAGACCTCCATTGGTCTTTGTCCTAACTTCCATTGACCTTCATCCTAACTCCCATTCTCTGTGTGTCTGCTGAGCGATAAGGAGCCGTAGAACAGTTAAAGAACATGTAGGCAGAGCAACCATCTTTATTTTCACAACTATTTTCAGTGTCTGAAATGGATGTCGAATGACTGGCACTTGCCACTCTTGACTGACAGCATAGTAGGTCAACAAATGACGATGAGAAGTCAACAAGCACAACTGCCAGTGTCCTTCCTCTGAGCCTTAATCTGCTCCTTAAGAGATTCGGTAAAGTTGGGTGAGAGGCTGGTTGTCAGGTGATGTTTCCGTTGGGGGGTTTTGGATTCACTTACTGTGTATACACCACCTATGAGAGTGATCCTTCTGTGCCTGTGCCTTTCCCATTGGATAATTTCACTCATCCCAATCCCTTCTAAATCCACACAACAGCAAATAGAGTCATTTCATCTTTTCCGAGAGGCTACTAGCATCCCATTGTGTGTGTGTGTGACTGCCAGAAGATCACAAATTCTTTTTTGTTACTGTTTCGGGTCACACCCAGCGATGCTCAGGGGTGGCTCCTGGCTCTGCACTCAGGAATTACTCCTGGGGGTGCTCGGGGACCCTGTGGGATGCTGGGGATGGAACCTAGGTTGGTCCGTGCAAGACTAACGCCCCTCCCTGCTCTACTATCGCTCCGGCCTCTCACAAGACTGGATTTGGCAAGACTACAGGAAGTACTGTAGCACCGTTTCCCAATACCAGCCACCTTTCACCTTTCACCTCGAACCACCTTCCAAGCTGTTCTCAGAATTGACATCACCAAACTGTGTGCTGGCTGGTGGATTGCATTTGCAATCGGAGCCCCCAGTGATGGCCAAGCTTTTGTGTCTCTGGTGTGTGCCAACATCAGGACATTTACGGCTAGGCCCGTACACAGGCGGGGAAGCTTCCTTCAATTATTAATGAAGACCAGAGAACAACGTCAACTCACAAGTGTCTTGAGTGAGCTGGAATCTATGTTTTGCAATGAAAACAAAGCTCTGAAGGGGATGTTTTCCCCGGTCCTGAGAGATCAGGGAATATTCTGAAGACCTTTAGTAAGGTAATCGGATATTCTGAAATACACTTGACACCCTAAACCACAGTCTGGGCACATAGCCCAGGACAGTGAAAAGCCTTCTTCCTTCTCCCACTCCATACGTGGGCTCACAGCACTTTTTATGGTCTGTTTTTGCTTAAACAAATAAATATTTATCTTCTGGAAGCCTCATGCCCAAAGTTGTGGGGTCCCCAAAGTATCTCGAAGGTCATTTTTACAAGTCAGCCTGGAGGTACCACATTCAAAGACATTGCAAATGGATCACAAGACAAGTGTTATGGAGTCACACACAAACACATACACACACAGAGTCCACTTAATCTTTTTCCCGTGATAATAATCTGACCCCCCAAAAAGGACTCTCTGAGCAACTTGCAAACACACAAAACAATGACATTAACTCAGTGACTCAGTGCTTCAAGGCGTGATTTTTCCATCTCTAATGTGTGAGGTTGGAGACAGAAGCACAACAAGAGAAGCAGAGCAGAGAGTGGAGATGGCGGCAACCCCTCCCTAGGAGCAGCAGGCAAGATTAGCACCGCAGCTACGCAGGAGAGATCAGCTTTCATCTGCAGGAGAGATTAATGTGCGGGCATGCAGGAGAGATTAACATGTAGGCATGCAGGAGAGATTAACATGCAGGCATGCAGGAGAGATTAACATGCAGGCATGCAGGAGAGATTAACATGCAGGAGAGATTAATGTGCAGGCATGCAGGGAGAGATTAACATGCAGGAGAGATTAACATGCGGGCATGCAGGAGAGATTAACATGCAGGAGAGATTAACATGCAGGAGAGATTAACATGCAGGCATGCAGGAGAGATTAACACGCAGGAGAGATTAACACAGGCATGCAGGAGAGATTAACACGCAGGTGAGATTAACATGCAGGCATGCAGGAGAGATTAACATGCCAGCATGCAGGAGAGATTAACATGCAGGCATGCAAGAGATTAACATGCAGGAGAGATTAATGTGCAGGCATGCAGGAGAGATTAACATGCAGGAGAGATTAACATGCGGGCATGCAGGAGAGATTAGCGGCAAACATGCAGGGAGAGATTAACATGCAGGCATGCAGGAGAGATTAACATGCAGGAGAGATTAACACAGGCATGCAGGAGAGATTAACACGCAGGTGAGATTAACACGCAGGCATGCAGGAAAGATTAACATGCCAGCATGCAGGAGAGATTAACATGCAGGAGAGATTAACACGCAGGCATGCAGGAGAGATTAACATGCCAGCATACAGGAGAGATTAACATGCAGGAGAGATTAACGTGCAGGAGAGATTAACGTGCAGGCATGCAGGAGAGATTAACATGCAAGAGAGATTAACATGCAGACATGCATGAGAGATTAACATGCAGGAGAGATTAATGTGCAGGCATGCAGGAGAGATTAACATGCAGGCATGCAGGGGAGATTAACATGCAGGAGAGATTAATGTGCAGGCATGCAGGAGATATTAACATGCAGGAGATATTAACATGCAGGAGAGATTAACATGCAGGCATGCAGGAGAGATTAACACGCAGGGAGAGATTAACACACAGGCATGCCGTAGAGATTAACACACAGGCATGCAAGAGAGATGAACACGCAGGAGAGATTAACACGCAGGCATGCAGGAAATATTAACATGCCAGCATGCAGGGGAGATTAACATGCAGGGGAGATTAACGTGCAGGCATGCAGGAGAGATTAACATGCCAGCATGCAGGGGAGATTAACATGCAGGCATGCAGGGGAGATTAACATGCAGGAGAGATAATGTGCAGGCATGCAGGAGAGATTAACATGCAGGAGAGATTAACATGCAGGAGAGATTAACATGCAGGCATGCAGGGGAGATTAACATGCAGAAGAGATTAACGTGCAGGCATGCAGGGGGAGATTAACATGCAGGCATGCAGGGATATTAACATGCAGGAGATATTAATGTGCAGGCATGCAGGAGAGATTAACATGCAGGAGATATTAATGTGCAGGCATGCAGGGGATATTAACGTGCAGGCATGCAGGGGAGATTAACATGCAGGCATGCAGGGGAGATTAACATGCAGGAGAGATTAACATGCCAGCATGCAGGAGAGATTAACATGCAGGAGAGATTAACATGCCAGCATGCAGGGGAGATTAACATGCAGGAGAGATTAACATGCAGGCATGCAGGGGAGATTAACATGCAGGAGAGATTAACATGCAGGTATGCAGGAGAGATTAACACGCAGGAGAGATTAACACGCAGGAGAGATTAACATGCAGGAGAGATTAACATGCAGGAGAGATTAACATGCAGGCATGCAGGAGAGATTAACACGCAGGAGAGATTAACATGCCAGCATGCAGGAGAGATTAACATGCAGGAGAGATTAACACGCAGGCATGCATGAGAGATTAACATGCAGGCTTGCAGGAGATATTTGACGTGCCAGCATGCAGAAGAGAGTAACACACATCTGTAGGAGACGTCAGGATTCAAAACCATAGGAGTTGGCATGCAAATCTCCAGGAGACATTGGCATGCAGCTCTGTCTGAGAGACAGGAACTCCCCAAGAGAGTGTCTGCACGTTTAGGAGGAATTTAACACTCGCCTGCATTCTCTGTGGACGGGCAGGTGCTGATGTCGGATCTAATCAAACACCCATGAAGAAAGTTGAGGGTAGGGGATGATAATACTTCTGTTTTATTAGATCAAATAGGGATATTTAAGTTGGAGAAAGGAAGAAGAAACTCGGTATCAGGTAGCAGGATGGGAACTCTGTCATCCAATGGGGTTATAGGGTGGGGATTCTGTATCAGCCAATCAGGTAATAGGGAACTCTGTCAGTCAATCAGATAGATGGGTAGGGATGCTGTCAGCCAATCAGGTAATAGGGTGGGGATTTTGTATCAGCCAATCAGGAGTAGGGTGGGAACTCTGTCAGCCAATCAGGTAATAGGGTGGGGTTTCTGTATCAGCCATCAGGTATTAGGGTGGGGACTCTGTAACAGCCAGTCAGGTTGTAGGATGGAATCTTTGTATAAGCCAGGCGAGTAGGATGGGAACTCTGTCAGCCAATCAGGTAATAGGGTGGGGATTCTGTATCAGCCAATCAGGAAGTAAGGTGGGGACTCTGTAACAGACAATCAGATTGAAGAGTGGGGAATCTGTATCAGCCAATCAGGAAGTAAGGTGGGAACTCTGTAACAGCGAATCAAAGTGTAGGATGGGGATTCTGTATTAGCCAATCAAGTAGCAGGGTGGGAGCTCTGTCAGCCAATCAGAGATTAGGGTAGGAATGCTGTCAACCTATTAGGTAATAGGGTGGAGATCCTGTATCAGCCAATCAGGTAGTAGGTTGGGAACTCTGTCAATCACGTGCTCAGAGGGTACTGTGTATCAACCAGTCAGATTGTAGGGTAGGGACTCGATTTCAGTCAATCAGGTTGTAGGGTGGGCATTCTGTATCAGCCAATCAGAAAGTAGAGTGGGAACTCTGTCAGCCAATCAGGTTGTAGGGTGGGAACTCTGTTAGCCAATCCGGTAACAGGGTGGGGATATGTATCAGCCAATCAGGTATTGGGGTGGCAGCTCTGTCAGTCAATCAGGTAATAGTGTGGGAATATGTATCAGCCAATCAGGTATTAGGGTGGGAGCTCTGTCAGCCAATCAGGTAATACTGTGGGAATATGTATCAGCCAATCAGGTATTGGTCCTGAGAGAGCTGGGAACATTCTGGGACCTTTAGTAAGGTAATAGGATATTCCTGGACAGCTAACCCGCAGGCTGGGCACATAGCCAGGAGGCAGTGAGAAAGCCTTCTTCCTCCTCATACCCCATACTTTGGCTCACAGCACCTTTTATGGTCTGCTTTTGCTCAAACAAATAAATATTTATCTTCTGGAAGCCACATGCCCAGAGCTGAGAGGTTGTGTGCACACAGCTACCGTTGTGCATGAAAAAGCAATGCCAACCCCGAGGGATGGAGCTCCCAGCCTTTGTACAGGAAATAGACCAAAGAGAAGCCCACACCACCATGCAAATATACAAAAGGGGGCAAGATAGTCCTTAACTGCTCTCAGAAACAGGAAAGAAAGGGTGGAAGATCCAATATGACATCATGAGAAAGACACGTCACTCGGAAAGGCGACTGGAAGAGATGGGAGAAGGTGGGTGCAAAGGAGTGAGAAAGAATTGTGGGTGCTTGTGAATAAGAAGGGGAAAGTGATTCCATTTTCCCCAGTCACAAGATCCTTGGGGCGTTAAACTACAATAATTACGGCGTCAAACTACAATAATTACGGCGTTAAACTACAATAACTACAGCGTTAAACTACAATAATTACGGCGTTAAACTACAATAATTACGGCTGGCTCACAGGATTTTCAAATCTGATCATGGAAGGGCAGAAAAGACCCTGATGAAACTCCAAGTAAAAAGTTTCCTGAACCAATAATACGGATGAGCTTAGACTAAAAGCATTTGCCAAGTGTTTTATGGAAAGGAAACAACACACACGTATATAAATTATATCTGTGTTTGTATCTATGTAAATATATTTTATATCATCATTGAGTCGGAAATATAAGTGACTTAAAATGCATTATCGTCAAGGCTTTCCCCCACCCAAAAATGAATTCAGATGAGTTTAAAATAAGGCGCTTCAAGGAAAATAACGTGGGATGTCATTTGTTGCTTCTGTTTGTTGTTGAAGGCGGAAATCAGAACCAGGAAGAAAAAAGGGCAAATAATGTGAATATTTAGTATGTTTGGGTATCTCTTCACTTGATCACTTGACTTGCTGTAGATCATCGATTACTGGAGCGGGCACCAGTAACATCTCCATATGTCTTGTCACATGCTAGTAGAGCCCAAAGGCATCTGAGCACTCCAGGAGTATAAAGAGCCTCAAACCATTCCATCAGGTCATGGGAATGAGGTCTGTAATATTTACTGGTACTTGGCATGTCAAACACGACACGGGTAGCTTGCCAGGCTCTGCCATGCGGGTGGGATAATCTTGTCACCTCAAAACTCGAGCATTTATTGATGAACCACACTGCTGTGATCAGCTCTTCTGCTGTGTGGAGCTGTGACGAGCTGTGGAGTCCTGATGTGGAAAATGGTGGCCCTCATGGTGTGGGGGTTCCTCTGGCTTCCTGCGAGCCTCTTCTGGGGTGGCGGCCAGGGCTAGAACCTGACGTCCCTCCTGGGTGCCTCGTGATCAGCTGGGCACAGGAGGAGCAAGTAGCAGCTCTGCCCAGTGTGTGTGAGTCTCTGGATCAGAAAAGAGCACAGGAGAGGTTCTGGGACCAAAGTCCTTTGCATAAATATCCTCAGACACATGTGTCTCCCCCCAACAACAACAACAACAACAACAACACACACACACACACACACACACACACACACCGCCACTGCTAATTCTGTGTGTGTCCAGACTCTGCCCGTCAGGAGACATTAGACAGACACGCTTGCAGGCATTCTCAGGAAATTCCAGCTGCCTTTTCTCAGGCTCATTGAGAATATTTGCACAAATAGAAAACAATGATTTTTTCTTTTTAAATCCCAGTAAAAAAATAGAATGACTTGAATGAGCACACAGAGGTTTCCTGGACTAGGGCGAAGGCAGAGCCATCGATGCTAATCTAGATATCTAGGCTGCTTGGAATAATCACCAGCCTCCTCTCTCTTCAGAGGAATCTTGGGGTCCCAGTGTTTTCCGAGAGGGCAGTGTGGACCCCACAGCAGACATTTGTAGCCCTGCGTGTAGATCTCGCTGTCTCCTGCTCGCTCCTGAAAAATAAAAAGATTTGGGAAAGGTTAACTTGTCTCTGAACGGATTTGTGTTGACTCGGCCTTGTAGGTAAGACCCCAGCGTGACCTCGGCTGGCCTGACTGTCCTTTTATTTATCTATTAATTTCTTTTTGGTGCTGTGACTATTGGATCACTTCTATATCCCGGAGACACAAATGCCCCAAGGGCGTCAGAAAAAGAGTGAACTGATTCTTTCCATGTTCTTAGGGACGGTGGGTAAAAGTGACACAGAGAGTTTCTAAAGACAAGTGTAGGAGGGCCAGAGAGATGGTTCAGTGGTTAAGGCACTCAAAGTGTAGGAGGGCCAGAGAGATGGTTCAGTGGTTAAGGCACTCAAAGTGTAGGAGGGGCCAGAGAGATGGTTCAGTGGTTAAGGCACTCAAAGTGTAGGAGGGCCAGAGAGATGGTTCAGTGGTTAAGGCACTCAAAGTGTAGGAGGGGCCAGAGAGATGGTTCAGTGGTTAAGGCACTCAAAGTTCCAAAGACAAGTGTAGGAGGGGCCAGAGAGATGGTTCAGTGGTTAAGGCACTTGGAATTCCAAAGACAAGTGTAGGAGGGGCCAGAGAGATGGTTCAGTGGTTAAGGCACTTGGAATTCCAAAGACAAGTGTAGGAGGGGCCAGAGAGATGGTTCAGTGGTTAAGGCACTCAACGTTCCAAAGACAAGTGTAGGAGGGGCCATAGAGATGGTTCAGTGGTTAAGGCACTCAAAGTTCCAAAGACAAGTGTAGGAGGGGCCAGAGAGATGGTTCAGAGGGGCCATAGAGATGGTTCAGTGGTTAAGGCACTTGGAATTCCAAAGATAAGTGTAGGAGGGGCCATAGAGATGGTTCAGTGGTTAAGGCACTTGGAATTCCAAAAACAAGTGTAGGAGGGGCCAGAGAGATGGTTCAGTGGTTAAGGCACTTGGAATTCCAAAGATAAGTGTAGGAGGGGCCATAGAGATGGTTCAGTGGTTAAGGCACTTGGAATTCTAAAGATAAGTGTAGGAGGGGCCATAGAGATGGTTCAGTGGTTAAGGCACTTGGAATTCCAAAGATAAGTGTAGGAGGGGCCAGAGAGATGGTTCAGTGGTTAAGGCACTCAAAGTTCCAAATCCAGGTGTTATTTTTGCAGCGCCAAGATTCTGCGTGTTTTCAGAGCCTTTTCCATGAAGCTGAAGGTGCAGGACACTCACAGACGAGACGTGAGTCACGGCCGGCCCACGGGCGTGGGTCTCTGCTCCAAGGGGCCTCACACCCGGTCCAGGAGGAGAAAATGAGGTGAGTGAGCGTCACACCTGTGTGTGAGTGTGTGTCCTCGTCTGTGAGTGAGTCTGTGCGTGGGTGACTGTGTGTGTGCATGAGTGTGTGAGTGTTTGTGTGTGCGCATGTGTGTATCTGTGAGTGTGTGTGAATGTCTGTCTATGTGTGTGTGCATGGGAGTATGAGCAGCGTGTGTGTTGTGTGTGTGTGTGTGTGTGAGTGTGACTTTTGGGGCTGGGATGGCCCTTCGCTTCTGCCTTGAGAGCAGGCAAAATTCTTGGCAATGGCCCCCATCCTGTGCGTTGGCGGCCCAGGGGACAGCAACACGCTCGGATGTATCACTGTCACTGTCTTCCCGTTCATCATCGATTGGCTCGAGCGGGCCCCAGTAGCATCTCGATATGTCCTGCCTCATGCTAGTAGAGCCCAAGGGCACCTGCTTGCTCCAGGAACATAAAGAGCCTCAAACCATTCCATCAGGTCATGGGAATGAGGGCTATAATTATAGACACACTCGGCTATTCCCACAAAAATCGCTCCTCAAGGAAAGACTCATTTCCTTACAGTGTCACAAACAAGGCTTCCGGTGTCTGGCACAAAATAAATATTGCAAATGATTTCTGAGTGGCCACAGGAGAAAATCGTTTTCATCTGATTTTGCACGGCCCGATAGAAACATGCTCCTAATTTGTAAAACAGAAAAACCACCTCCGGGGGTCTGTGCCAGAGCCACCAGCCGCATCTAGGATTTCGAATGAAAACAAGCCCCGGAATGATTCACGTTCTATTTCCCCATAAGCACCAAAAGATGTGATGAAATTTGCACACACTGTGCCAGCTGCCGGAGACGGGCTCTCTGGACGTTCACGCCCACCATCGCCACCAAACTCTGTTTTTTTTTTTCAATTCTTAAAGGAGAAAAATCTGCAAATGCAGGACCAGAGCGCAGGGTTTCACGGCAAAGTTCTCAGCTTGACAGCGCTGACACTTTGGCCCAGCACTAAGGCAGGAAATGCAACAGTGAGACTCAGGAGAAGTGGATGAGCTGGTAGGCGAGGAGAAAGTCTGTGGGACAAGGGTGGACGGGGGGCGTGGGAACACAACACACACACACACACAGACACACAGACACACACAGACATACACTCACATACACACATACACACAGACACAGACACACAGAGACACACAGACATACACAGACACACAGACACACAGACATACACTCACATACATACATACACACAGACACACAGAGACACACAGACATACACAGACATACACAGACACACACACATAGACACACACAGACACACATAGACACACACAGAGACAGTAACATACACACATACACACAGAGACACACACAAAGACACACACAGACATACACAGACATACACTCACATACACACAGAGACACACAGACATACACAGACACGCACAGACATACACTCATATACACACATACACACAGACACACACAGACATACACAGACATACACACACAGAGACCTACACTCACATACACACAGACACACACACAGACACAGACACACAGAGACACACAGACATACACAGACACAGAGACACACAGAGACACACAGAGACACACAAACATAGACACACACAGACACACATAGACACAACCAGAGACACACAGAGACACCACACACATACACACAAAGACACACACACAGACACACACAGACACACACAGACATACACACATACACACAGAGACACACAGACATACACAGACACACAGACACACAGATACACACAGAGACACACAGACATACACAGACACACACAGACACACAGATACACCGGAGACACACAGAGACACACACATAGACACACAGACACACATAGACACACACAGACACACACAGACACACACAGACATACACACATACACACAGAGACACACAGACATACACAGACACAGACACACAGATACACACAGAGACACACAGACATACACAGACACACACAGACACACAGATACACACGGAGACACACAGAGACACACACATAGACACACAGACACACATAGACACACGCAGAGACACACAGAGACACTAGAGACACTCACATACACATATACACGGAGACACACACAAAGACACACATAGACACACAGACAAAAATGCATATACACACATAGACACACAAAAACACACACAGAGACACACACACAGACACACAGACACACACAGACACTACACACACACAGACACACACAGACATACACAGACACACACAGACATACACCCACATACACACAGAGACACACAGACATACACACATACACACAGAGACACACACAGACATACACTCACATACACACAGAGACACACATACACATACAGACATACACTCACATACACATACACACAGAGAAACACACACAGAGACACTCACATACACACAGACACACACAGACACAGACACACAGAGACACACAGACACACACCAACACACACAGACATACACTCACACACACACACACACAGACATACACCATACACACAGAGACACACAAGACATACACTCCACATACACACAGAGACACACATACACATACAGACATACACTCACATACACATACACACAGAGAACACACACAGAGACACTCACATACACACACACACACAGAGACACACATACACACTCTCATATGCACACAAACACACATACATGCATGACACAAACATACAAACACAGACATGCATACAAATACACATAGACACACACTCACATACACACTTACACATAGATACAAGCACACAGATCCACAGAAACATGCACATATACACAAACACACAAAGACACACATACAGACTCACATACACACATATACACATGCACACACACTCACATACGCACATATACACCGACACACAAACACACAAAGACACACATACACAGACATACACACCTATGCATGTATGCACACAAAGACACACAATCAGACACACATACATGCACACAAATTTGCAGAAACATACCGATACACACAAACAGACATGCACACAGTCGCACACAGACACACACACAAACACGCTCATGCAGCCGCACATACACAGCCCAGGCTTCTGCTCATGGCATGACACTTTCTAAGCTGTCCCTTGGCAGCTGTGTGGCCCTAAGCGGTGCGGGCACACACCCGCCTAGTGGCGTTTGCTGACCACACAACGTGGTGCCAAGCTGCGTGTTGTCACCCAGGGACTAGCAGGGCACCACACCCAGGGCCCTTCGGCCAAGAGTCTCCTGAGGACCCTGGCGAGGATTCCGGAGGGAGAGACGGAATTTCTGGGAACTGAGAGACGGTGTGAGAGTCCGGCATGAAACTAACTGCACCTACAGAGCCTGCAAGGGGCAGCTGGGAGCAATTCCTGAGTGCAGAGCCAGGAGCAACCCCTGAGCATCGCTGGGTGTGGACCAAAAGGCATCAGGTTGCATCCGACCAATGAGACGCTGCGATGATGTGTCTGTATGCAAATGAGGGATGTGGGGAGCCAATCGGACTGGGTATGCAAATGAGGGTTTATAGAGGACCAATCAGAGGCCCGGAGTGTCAGGAGTAATTCCAGTGTGCACAGCTAGGGGGGTGCTCCTGAGCATCCTCTTGTGTGACCCAAAAAAGGCATCAAGTTGCATCTGACCAATGAGACTGCGGATGATGTGTCTGTATGCAAATGACGGGATGTGGGGAACCAATCGGACTGGGTATGCAAATAAGGGTTTATAGCGAACCAATCAGATTGCATCCGTCCCATGGACCCATGAGACTGCAGATGTGGCTGTATGCAACTGATGGGATGTGTGGGGAACCAATCGGACTGGGTATGCAAATAAGGGCTTATAGAGGACCAATCAGAGGCCGGAGCGATAGTAGAGCAGGGAGGGCGTTTGCCTTGCACGTGACCAACCTGGTTCCATCCCAGCATCCCATAGGGGTCCCCTGAGCACCCCCAGGAGTAATTCTTGGGTGCAGAGCCAGGGGGGGCAACCCCTGAGCATCCACCAGGTGTGACCCAAAAAAGCAATATATATGTACATATATGTATGCAAAAAATGTATATATATGTACATATGTAAGTATGTGACATATATATATATATATATATATATATATATGCACATACATATAGTATATATGTGTGTGTGAGTGTGTATGTATATAGACAGAGAGACACCACACGGTAGTGTTGCTATAGCTGAGCAAACCCGGTCTGATCCCTGGCACCATATAGGGTCCGCGCATGCCGGGACCCCTGAGCCAGGAGTAAGCCCAGACAGTGTTAGAAGGGTCCGTCATCCCCTCACACCCCCCCAATGATCTATCCTTTAGCACAGAAAATCCATCTCTAAGTGTCTCTGCGAAGAAACTTAAAACACCATTTTAAGCAGAAAATTCCCCGGAAATGTACATCTACTCCACTGGAAATACACATCCAATTCCCTGGAAACACACACCTACGTTTCCTGGGACATGTTTTCAACAGCTCTCATGGATGTCAGCCAGTTGCTTGACTGTGGAGGAGAGGAAAATGGTTTTCACAGGCTCAGGGGAACCCACATGGTCAGAGGCCAAAAAGAACAAGAGAAGAGAAAATCTTGTCACTGGCAACGACCTGCTTGAGGGGTGTGTGTGTGTGTGTGTGTGTGTGTGTGTGTGTGTGTGTGTGTGTGTGTGTGTGTGTGTGTGTGTGTGTGTGTAAGTGATTGTTGCTATTGCTATTCCAAGGCTTGATTTTATAAAGCTTGGAATAGCATTACATATATATGATTTTTTGTTTGTTTTTTGGTTACACCCAACAATGCTCACATTCTGTACTCAAAAATTACTCCTGGCAGTACTCAGGGAGACCGTTTGGGATGTCGGGTGGCCATGTGCAAAGGAAAACACCTTACCTGCTGGGCTATCACCCCTGATCCCACTATATATATAGCTTGTATATGTAGCTTATATATATAGCTTGTATATGTAGCTTATATATAGCTTGTATATGTAGCTTATATATATAGCTTGTATATGTAGCATATATAGCTTGTATATGTAGCATATATAGCTTGTATATGCAGCTTATATATAGCTTGTATATGCAGCTTATATATATAGCTTGTATATGTAACATATATGTATATAGCTTGTATATGTAGCATATATAGCTTGTATATGCAGCTTATAGATATAGCTTGTATATGCAGCTTATATATAGCTTGTATATGTAACTTATATATGTAGCTTATATATATAGCTTGTATATGTAGCTTATATATACAGCTTCTATATTAGCATATATATAGCTTGTATATGTAGCTTATATATATAACTTGTATATGCAGCTTATATATATAGCTTGTATATGTAGCCTATATATAACTTGTATATGCAGCTTATATATAGCTTGTATATGTAGCTTATATATAGCTTGTATATGTAGCTTATATAAAGCTTGTATATGTAGCTTATATATAGCTTGTATATGTAGCCTATATATAGCTTGTATATGTAGCTTATATATATATAGCTTGTATATGTAGCTTATATATAGCTTGTATGTAGCTTATATATAGCTTGTATATGTAGCTTATATGTATGCTTGTATATGTAGCTTATATATATAGCTTGTATATGTAGCTTATATAGCATGTATTGTAGCTTATATATATAGCTTGCTTATGTAGCTTATATAGCTTGTATATGTAGCTTATATATATAGCTTGTATATGTGTAGCATATATATAGCTTGTATATGCAGCTATATATATAGCTTGTATATGTAGCTTATATGTAGCTTGTATATGCTGCTTATATATATAGCTTGTATATGTAGCTTATATATAGCTTGTATATGTAGCTTATATATATAGCTTGTATATGTAGCTTATATAGCATGTATATGTAGCTTATATATATATAGCTTGCATATGTAGCTTATATAGCTTGTATATGTAGCTTATATATATAGCTTGTATATGTAGCTTATATATATAGCTTGTATATGCAGCTTATATATATAG
>JAJIBD010015805.1:0-14558 GCA_021461705.1 Cryptotis parvus | reverse complement strand
TTTGAAATCGGTCACCTCGTGGTTCCCCCAAGCATCTCTGGGAGTGTCCCCAGAGCACTGCTGGGTGAGGCTCCCAAACCGTTGCTCACAAAGACATTGCGAATACTACTGAGCTTTCCTGAGAATTTGTGCCAAGTATTTCACATGCATTATTTTATTTAATCTATGCAACAACTCTGTAAGTTAAGTGCTGTAGTTATTCCAGTCAATGAGAAAATTGAGGCCCTCACTAAGAAGTGAGGTGACTTGCCCCAGGTCTGAACGGTTCTTTGCTAGGGCTGGGATTTGGAAGCCAGCTCTTTTTTTCAAAGTGAGACTTCATAACCACCCACACCACGCTGCCTCTCAGCTGCCATCTTAGAAAGAGAAAAAAATATATATTTATATACATATGTACACACACACACACACACACACACACACACACACACACACACACACACACACACACACAATATATGTTGGCTTACTCCTGGCTTTGTTCTCAGGGATCACTCCTCATGGGACCTGAGAAACATATGGCTGCCGGCAAGGCAAGCACCCTATCCACTGTACTATCACTCTGGCCCGTAGTTGTGAAAAAAAAATTTTAACACAAATGCTCAATGCAGATGAATGGCCAAAGAATGCTTTCTAAATATTTAAAATGTTAAGGATACTGGGAAATTCTATTTATTTAATTTTATTTTGGAGAACTAGTCTATCTGGTTTATAAGAAGTGACGGAGAGGGCCGGAGCGATAGCCCAGCGGGTAGGGCGTTTGCCTTGCACGCGGCCGGCCCATGCCAGCCGGGTTCGATCCCGGCATCCCATATGGTCCCCCGAGCACCACCAGGAGTAATTCCTGAGTGCAGAGCCAGGAGTAAACCCTGAGCATCACTGGGTGTGACCCAAAAAAGCAAAAAAAAAAAGTGACGGAGAGACCAGAGAGATAGTTTAGAGGTTAAGGCACTTTCCTTGTACATGGCTAAACCTCCTTTGATCCGCTGGTACTGAAGATGGTCCCCTGAACACTGCCAGGAGTAATCCCTGAGCACAGAGCCAGGAGTAAGGCTTGCATGCCACTGGGTGTGCCCCCCCCTCCCAATAAAATCCTCTAAATCAGCCAATAATTTTAAAAAGAGGTGACAGAAGCAGAGGAGGAAATCAATCTGCAACAAATCTATGACAGCTTCAGAAAGTCTTTGTGCATCAGACCAGCACAGAGTGCTGACTAGATTTGAGAATACACACCCTGCAAATTATTGGCAGGGGGAAACCATAAAGTAACCAGCTAGTCATGCTGAGTGTTTTGTCTGCAAGATAACTGCACCTTGATGGAAGTATCCCATCAAGTTTCACCCATTGCCCCAGACCCATTGATTTTGGGTCCCGACACTGAGTCGATGCTCATCAGCCTGCCTGGGTGCCTGTTTCTCACTCTGCCTTTCATTCCAGACTACGTCAATCTGTTCAGCACCAAGTGTCATGGCTGTGATTTCCCAGTGGAGGCCGGTGACAAGTTTATCGAAGCTCTGGGGCACACCTGGCATGATACCTGCTTCATTTGCGCAGTACGTCCTGACCTGGGGCTTTCTGGGGAGAGGGAGGAGGGGACCAAAGGGGGCCTGATGACCCCCACCTCCACTCTGCGTTCAACTCTGGCATTCTGCTATCCTGCTATTTCTTTTTAAACACTAGCAAAACACCATGATGTCTTGATGTGTCATAGTTGAGTAAAGTTTTATTACTAATAATTATTTATAAACCCATGTGACTCTGTTAACTTTCCATTTCCATTAGGCTGAAAGAGCGTCCCGGGATCTGGCAAACCAGAAGCTTATCTCCCTGGCAGTGTTCTCAGTCATGGGAGTAGCAATGGAGCTTGGGCTTAAATAAGGGTGGATGGCTTCCTATGGTCATTCATTGTTTTAGATGAAGTCACTCCAGGGGTCCCTCAACAATTCTCCTGTGAACACAAGATTGGAGCTTGTTGACTAATCCTGTGGAAAACTAAGATAATTTTCCTTTTGTTAGAGCCTTTAGAAAGTAGGACCTGTTCTTGATATATGGTTGCCAGAGATAAGCCCTAGGTTAACTATTAACCATGTACAATTTATTTCTGCTCAATGCCAGGTCACTTTTACTTTGAGATTGACATTCCCTTCCACGGTCTTTAAGTTAGGAAGGGTATGGCAATGAGCCTCCCAGTATTTTTGTTTGTTTTGTTTTGTTTTTTTTTTTGGGGGCTATCCCCAGCATGCTCAAGGCTAACTCCTGGCTCTGCACTCAGGGATCACTCCTGACCGGGTATGGGGGAACCATATGGGATGCATTGGATCAAACTTGGGTCTGCCAAGCAAACACCCTACCTGCTGTACTGTTGCTAGTGCTCAGAGGTTGTTCCCAGTGGTGCTCAGGGGACCATGTGATTGAACCCTGGGCCCCTGAAAGCAAAGCTTGTGTTCCAGTCCTTTGAGATAGCTCCACAGTCCCCTGTGCCCGTTTTTCCCTTTTTCTTTTTTTAAATTGGAGCTGCTCAAAGGTAAATTGGGGGGATGTATTGCATGTCCTTGTAGTTTCCACCTGAATAATTTTTATACATTGATGACCTCTCTATATCGGCTTGTTACAGGAACAAGTAGCTTCCTGTAGCAAGCCGATGCTCCTGGCTCTACTGGCATGAGACAGGACATATGGAGATATTACTGGTGCCCGCCTAGCAAATAGATGATCAACGGGAAGATCGTGGATCGAGATCGTGACCTCTATATAGGGTGATAGTTGGCCCTTCCTAAACATAAACTTCACTGCAGTATATTCCTCAGGTTTTAACATCTGAGCCTCTTACACCCCAGTATTTGTGAGGTGCATTGCTGAGTCTCTGTGTGCTAAGGCAAACTGAGGACTGAAATCCCAGAAATGTATTCTCCCACAGCTCCCGGGACCAGAAATCCAAATCTGGGGTGTCAGCAGGGCCGTGCTGCTCCTGTCTCCCCTGCCTCCCACTAGCCTTCATGTTGCTGGACTTACAGTTGTATGACCCCAGTCTCTGCCCCATCCTCATGTTGCTGGCTTCTCTCCGTGAATCTGTGACTTCAAATAGCATAGCTGTGTGTCCATCTGTCTCTGTGGACACTGGTCATATTGAATTAATAACCACTTTATTCCAGTGTGAGGTTCATGTTAGCTCACATCCTTCCAGTTGTATCTGCAAAGGTCCAAATTCTAAATAAGGTTTCTGTGCTTGGTAGCTTGGAGGTGGAGGGGGAAGAACTTCAGCATATGACTTGGAGGCAGTGATACAACTCAACAGAAATCGTTGATTTTCTAGCTCTTTGGTCAGATTTTGTAGTTGCCTTTTAGCATCTATGTTCAATACATTGTCCCTCCAAAAAGGGACAGTGATTGGGGACTAGAGTGATACTACAGCTGGTTAGGACATTTGCCTTGCACACAGCCAACCTGGGTTCCATCCGCCATACCCATGCAGCCCCCTGAACTCTGCCAGGAGTGATCCCGAAATGCAGAGCCAGGACTAAGTACTGAGCACCACTGGATGTGTGCCCCCCCTCCAACAAAAAAAGGGGGACAATGACAATGATATAAATATGTAGTGGCCTGGAATCATCCCCTGTTGGGTCATTATCAGAACTTCTGACTGTTACATTTAAGCTATGGCCATGTCCGACCCTAAGAGGCTGTGTAGCAAGTCTGGTTACTCAACTTCTAGAAGGATCCAAGAGACTTGAAGGACCAGAGAGATAGCTCAACAGGCTGAGTGCATGTTTTGCATAAGGTAGGTCCATGTTCATTCCATGGAACTGCATGGTCACCTCTGGGAGACATCTCCTAGCACAGAGCTGGGAGGAGCTCCTGAGTACCGAGGGTGTAACCCCAAAACCAAAAACACGAAAATATACATTAAAGAAGACACTTATAAAAAAAAGAAGAAGAAGACACTTAGAAAAGATACAAGGAAGTCAGTAGCCAGAAAGCCTGATCTCGGAAGGCAGCCTCGGTGCAAGCCCTGCCACTCACGGAGAGAGAGCCATGGCACAGGGGGCTATCTGCCCCTTCAGGCCTGCCCCGGTTGGCAGTTACCACAGACAGCATAAGCCCTGAGAGACCAGAAGAAGCAGAGGAATCCATCCAGATTGTTCAGGCTAATCTTACAAATAAGTTCCCATCCACTATGAGAGTGCCATAGGCTATCTTCAAGACCCACCCAAGGAAACCAGGCTGATTCTGTTTTTTTTTTTTGTTTGTTTGTTTTTTTTTTTTTGCTTTTTTGGGTCACACCCGGCAATGCTCAGGGGTTTCTCCTGGCTCTGCACTCAGGAATAACTCCTGGCGGTGCTTGGGTATGGGATGCCGGGGATCGAACCTGGCCGGCATGGGCCGGCCGCGATGCAAGGCAAACGCCCTACTCAGCTAGGCTATCGCCTCCGGCCCCTAATTCTGTTCTTTTTCCTCCCCAAACAAGCCTGGGTGACACTTCCTGCTCCACTACATGATTGAATCATCATCTTTGTTTTAATTCTGGAGCTAGGGATCAAACCCACATTGGAGGGCTCCAGCCCTGGCCCCAGCTCTGAGATGGAGAGAAGTCACTACCCCTCAGGTACTTCTTTCAGTGCCGCCTCCATCCTCAAACTCGCGCTCAAATGCTGCTACCCTGGGAGGTATAATTTTATCTTTGTCTTCTTTCCCATGTAGCAAGTCCCTGCATTTATTTTCCCAGATTTGACCTTTTTTTTCATGGTGGCATATCATTGGAGAAATAGAGCCTGGAATTTTATTTAATCATCTCCCAAATGAAAGAAATTTCAATGGTCTTCACTTTTCTATTGAGCACACTTGGCTTTCTTGTTCTCTTTCCTAATTTCCCCAAGATGAAGTTCTCTACTGTGGCCTTTCCCGGGCCCAGGGCTGGCGGCTTTCTGGGTGCTCTCCAGTGAGGCCACATCCCTTGCAGAAGTCAAGCTCATTCCTGTGTCACCTTCAGTAACTGATGATTATGCCCTTTTGGCATTGTGGATTTTTTTTTTTTGGGTCATACCCAGGCAATGCTCAGAAGTTACTCCTGGTTCTTCGCTCATGAATTACTCTTGGTAGCGCTTGGGAGATCATATGGGATGCTGGGGATCAAACCCAGGTTGGCGGCTGGCAAGGTAAACACCCTACCTGCTGTGCTAGTGCTCCAGCCTGGCATTGCTGATTTGCATTGGTTACTTTTTTCTTTTCTTTCTTGGTTATAGCTTAAGTGAGGTGAAAGATGACAAGCCAATGTATATTTTGAGTTTACTTATTTCAATGAATTAATTGATGTCTCATCTTATTGTATAGAAGTTTTCATGTTTTTATTTTCCTTTAATAGTGAGAGAGGGCCGGAGCGATAGCCAGCGGGTAGGGCGTTGCCTGCTGGCGGCCCATGCCGGCCAGGGTTCTATCCCGGCATCCCATTGGTCGCGCGCGCCAGGAGTGGTTCCTGAGTGCAGAGCCGGAGAGACCCTGAGCTTGCTGGGTGTGCCAAAAAAAAAAAAAAAAGGAGAGTAATGTTTTTATGGTATGTTTCTTCATTTACCTTTACTTATTTTAGATGTTCATCATCTTAGTGGATTTTGATATAGGATACCTTGTACATATTAGGAAATGTATTATAAGAGTACATATATTGGGGCCAGAGTGAAGGAGGAAGGGCTTCTGTCTTGCACAGGGCCAAGCTGGCTTCAAACCCTAGTACCCATATAGACCCTGAGCTTGCAGAATTACTTTCTGCAGAATTACTTTTTTTTTTTTTTGGGTCACACCCAGCGATGCTCAGGGGTTACTCCTGGCTCTGCACTCAGGAATTACTCCTGGCGGTGCTCGGGGTACCATATGGGATGCTGGGGATCGAACCCAGGCCGGCACAGGCCGGCGCGTGTAAGGCAAACGCCCTACCCACTGGGCTATCGCCCGCCCCAGAATTACTTTCTGAGCAGAGTCAGTAGTAACCTTTGAGCATCACCAGATACAGTCCAAAACTAAAGAAAAAGTACAAATTATATTTTAAATAATATGCATATATTATAAATAATAAGTATACTCATTTTATATTATAATCTTATAATATATATGCCTTATAAATGTCGATTAACATAAGCCAACTAACTGTCTTCATTGTATACATATTTTCTATTCCAGTATGTTCAATTAATTTAATTAATAAATTAGGGAGTGGGTAGTCAGTAATAATCTGACGCAACCCCCTGCCTCTGTGCTCATGGTCGTTTCTGGTGGTCTACAGGGGACCATGCAGTGCTGGGACCTGCCACATGCAAAGAAGGCACTTAATCCCTATACTAGCTCTTCAACCCCTAATTAATTTAGTTTAATCTGAATATTATATCAGGTTCCTCTTTGGGAAAAACATTTTTTTTGGTTTTGTGGCCACACCCAAAAATGCTCAGAGGTTATGTCCAGAGTGCTGCTCAGGGAACTCTGTGGGGCCCGGAGTGAGCCTGGGCCTCACACATGCAAAGCATGTGCTCAGTCCTTTGTGTCTGTTTCTTTGGAAATCTTAACGTTTTCATAGTGTAAGCTACCTATCCCGCTGTGTTAAGAATTTGTAGTGGTGAGAAACAGACTGAAGCTTGAGCAACACTTTGTCTTAAACGGGTGACTGAAATCTTGTCCTCATGTCTGCTGCCTGCCGAGACTTGTGGGCAGTAAAGCTCTGTCTCATACCGGTGTGTCTTCCATGCCAGGTCTGCCACGTGAATCTGGAGGGGCAGCCGTTCTACTCCAAGAAGGACAGACCACTATGCAAGAAGCACGCCGCACGCCATCAACGTAGGGAGCCCCCGGGCTTCTACTGAGCTCAGACTGGGAGCTCTCCTGCGGCGGGCAACAGAGGACTCAAGGAGACTGATGTTTCTTTCGGGGGGAAAGAGGGGAGACAGGAAGTGACTGGGCCATTTTGAAGTATAATTTTAGTCCTTTGGCATACAGATAATATGTTTGCATAGTTCAGACTAGAAGCCAAATGAAGATTCTAAACCAATCTAGTAATAAATCCAAGACTGGCATCATACTTCAGATGTTCAGGACAGAATTTTGAGATCTCAGGAGTGAAAAGAAAAAGTAACATTTCCAAAATTATCTACTTCCAGGAGGTCACCATAGCAGGGACAGAGCTCAGAGCAGTTATGGAGATTCCCAAACATGCTGTGGAGTTCTTCAGAGCTCTCTGGCAAACAGAACAAAGTGCCAAACAGTCCGCGCCAGGGTATTTTTAGCGTCATAGCTGAGAACTGGTTAGCTAAGTCGGAGTGGGCTTTCCTCACCAAAAAAGGAAGTGTTATTCCAGTGCTAGAATCATGGAGCTACCTCTGCACATCAGACTTCAGACCTGGGGCAGATTTGAACGTTTGAAAAGGAACCCAGCGGGGGTGTCTTCGGGGAGCTGCTGGCCAAGGAACAGGGCTTCAGAAAGGGCTTTGGCGCACACTGCCGACAGCAGAGAAAAAGATGGACCGTCTTTCACCTGAAACAGCCAACATCCCCCCAAAGGTTTAGCTCTTTTTTTTAAATCATGATCAGAAAGTGGAATTGGATTTTTCCAGTTTTGCTTGGCTGCGTGGTTTTTTTTTTAAATGATGGCCACCGGTTGTGTTTGGCTTTCGCCTTTCTTTAGAGGTTCATGAGCATGAACATCTCTGTTTGGGGTATGTATTCCACTCCCAGCCCTACCTACGGTTGCTCACTTCCCAAGTCTTTCCCCACAGCACCCTCCCTGTGGAGAAGAAATGGAGAGTGTCTGTAACAGTGGGAGGGTGACAGGGCAGAGCAGGCTGCAAACAGGCCCAAAGTCAGGGTGGAGAAGAGGAACCTTCTGTCCTGCCAACCTCAGTAAGAACGGGTTGGCAGGCCCTGCCACCTCCCGTTGGCATCATCCTTCCCATAGGCCCTTTTAAACACAGCATGCCAGTTACATAGAAGGATGTTGGATACGGAAAGGGAAAGGGTGACTGACAGATACTCATTTTGTCGTTTTTGGTCGACATACTGAAAATGTATGTGCTGTGTGGCTCTAGTAATTACTTAAGTGTACTGAAGTAGACTTGGGTCGTCAGACTTCTTTAAAATATGAACCACAGTTTGAGTAAGATTTTAAAGCTGGTGGGTGATGCCGGGAGAAGCTTAGCTCCTGAGGCTGTCCCTCGTAGCGTCTCTTTCCCTTTTTAGGAAGCTCTGTGATGATGAGTAAATGGCTTTGAAGCAGGTAGTTCGAATAGCTGTTTCTCACTTGTGCACAACACTTAGGCGTTCTTCAGGCCAACTCACGACACCCTCTTCTCACTCTTCTGGGGTTTCTCTCACGTTTGCAATGTGTTGTGGGAATGCACTAGAACACGTTTTCTTCTGAGAACCGAGGGGTGTCAGGGGACTGTCCTTGATGCTTCCCTCTCCACAGGCGGATGCAACTAGCTGTGCTCCTAGCGGAGGCGTGGTTGTTGTTTTTTTTTTAAAGAGCAAAAAGCCACAAACTCCCTCCCCTGGAGCACTGGAGGGTCATAACTATTTTTCCACCACGAGGCCCTTCTTTTCCCTTTGGTGCTGTAGAAAGTGAAGAGAATGCATAGGCAGAATGAACTCTGTGGGGAGTGCTGGGAGATGGCTCAGGTGCCTTGAACAAGTGCACTCCAACAAGGGCTTGGAGTCTCCTATTATTTTTTTTCAGAATTTAATTTGCAGAGACTAGGAGGTTGGTAACTAAAGGCTGTAGACAGGTTTTCTGAAAGCAAAGCAAAACAATAGATCAACTAAATCATCAGGGACTTGTCCTGAGGAAAGGAAAAATGTTCCCTAGAGTGAAGTTTCCAAAATAATTTTTAAGGGTTTATACACAAACACAGATGATCATTAAAAGGCATATAATTATTATCATGAAAAGTGAAATATCTCAACGGATCATTTTATCATAGTTATTTATTCTATTTTTTTTTCTTCTGCATCTCAGAGCAGCATAGCTTCTGAGAAACTTTTTTTTTATCAGTACACAAACAAGTAAAACCCTTTTTAAAGGTATCAAGGAAAGGAGATAGCTTTGAATATGGCTTCTGGGACTGAAGAGAGTAAAGCAGGTTGGGCACTTGTTCTGTACACAGCTGACCTAGGCTTGATCCCACGTCCATGTGATCCCCCAAGCCTTGCCAAGAGTGATTCCTGAGCACAGAGCCAGAAGTAAGCCCTGGGCACTTCTGGGTGTGGGCCCCAAAACAAAAACAAAAAATAATGAATATGGTTCTCCCAGTGTCTATAAGTTGAGTATAATATTATGGGTGTAATATAATGTAAGAAGGGTTAAGGCTGCTAATTATTCAACCTTATTATTTCAAGGTAACATAATCCGTGTCCTACAGCACCAAACAATTTTTAGCACATCACAGTTAAGGAATGTGTTATATTTTAAGACCTACAGTTCTTGTCTCTTTCAACTGAACGTTTATAAACGTTAACATTTTACAACTGAGTGATTTGTACCTGCACAGTTTCTGTTAGAATGTAGCTTTTATAAGGTTGACTTCTCAACCCAGGTACTCCTCCTGTGGGTGTTTTCTTTTGTTTGTTGTGAAAAAAATTTGAAGATGTCAGAAGTGGAATGTAGTGTGGTAGAGGGTGGTGTGGAGTGTGGTAGAGGGGTGGTGTGGAGTGTGGTAGAGGTGTGCTTCAATACATTTTGCATGTTTTCTCTTGGGGAGGGGCAGCTTGTGACTTCTGCTTTTTTTGCAAAATAAAACCTTGAATGGATGTGAAAATACTGATTTTTCTGTATAGTTCTTTTTTAATGTGACATCAAAAGTATATATAGCTACAAAGTAGTTTGAGACTAAAATAAAATACCCATGGAAAAGAAACATACATAACTTCCTTGTTCTGTTGGCTGCATAACTCCATAGTTTAATAGAAACAGACAAAGATATGAATAGGGGCCGGAGCGATAGCACAGCGGGTTAGGCGTTTGCCTTGCATGCGGCCGACCTGGGTTCGATTCCCCGGCATCCCATATAGTCCCCTAGCGCTGCCATGAGTAAATCCTGAGTGTAGAGCCAAGAGTAACCCCTGAGCATTGCTGGGTGTGACCCAAAAAGCAAAAAAAAAAAAAAAAAAAGATATATGAAGAATATAAACATTTTGTCTACAGAGTAAATTTGCCAGGTAAACAACAAACTGGAAAGCAGGCTTCGTTTTCTCTTGTTTGGAAAAGTTTGCTTACTTAACTAATCAGCGTTTAGATAGTTGAGCTTATGAATGTTATTTTACTCTGAATGGCTTTGTTTCTGGAAATGTTTCTACCATATCTGTATCTATAATATCTACACATAGGTATATATTTCATTATTTGGACTGCTGGGGCAGGGGATCTATTCCTGGTGGTGTTCCAGGGACCGTGCAGTGCTGGGGATGGAAACTCCAATGTGCAAAGCGTGCACTGGCGCCCCTTGAGAGACCTCTCCTCAGGCGGGCACTCCCAGTGCATGGCCCGGTCTGTGTGAGTGAGCGCTGCAGACGCCCTGCTGAGCACTGCTGCTGAGGACTTCTGAGCCAGGAGTTTCAGCCTCTGCAAACAAACAAAACAAAACAGAATCGGAGAATGTAAAAGTGGAGAGAATCTGAGCGGTGGTTTGTACGTTTTCAAGACCCAGGAACTGGAAGCCCAGAAAAAGGAAGTGGCTTCCCCCAGCACAGATAACCAGCAAGGAAGATAACTAGGTTTTGAATGTCGAGAGGAGTGTTTAATTTGGTTTTTTTTTTTTGAATGTTTTGTGTTTGCTTTGGGGAAGGTGAGGGGGGCCCATCTAGTGGTGCTCAGAGCTTACTCATGGCTTTGTACTCAGGGTTGGTTATTCCTGATGGCACTCTGGGAACTGGATGTGGTACCAGGGACTGAACCTGGGTCACTGAATGCAAGGAAAGCACACTACCCACTGTGTTATCTCTCTGGCTCCAACAAAAAGTTTAATTTGGGAGGTAAGTGGGGTCATACCCTGTGATGCTTGATTATACCCTGGTGGTGCTTGAGAGATTACTCCCAGCTTGGTGCTCAGGAGTCACTCCTACAGTGCTCGAGGGAGCATGGGTACGGGTGGTCAAACCTGGGACTTCTGCATGGAAAGCCTATACTACAGCCCTTTGAGGCATCTCACAGCCCTAGAGGAGGCTTTAAATCAAGGCTGATCTAATATTACCTATGTAGTATTGGAAGAGTGTCTAGTTACCTGAAAATCAGGGTAACAATAATGGTATTGTATCACAAAATATCTCAGAATATTTTGAGGACCAAAAGCAATTATCTTCCAATAAAAATTGCAACACCAATGTTAATTATTATCACCAATAGAGTCGTCAAAACCCAAAGCCCTGGATCCTGCTTCAATTTCTCAACTCCTCCAGTTTGTCAATCACTTGACTTGATCACTTGATCACTTGACATCCCGTTATTCATTGATTTGCTCGAGCGGGCACCAGTAATATTTCCATTTGACCCTATCACGTGCCAGTGTAGCCCAATGGCATCTGGTTGCTTCAGGAATCCAAGAAAAAAAAGTCTTGGAAAAAGTAGTAGCAGCAAGAATAAAGATTACACAGATAAGTCAGAAATATGAACCTGATGAACCAGAATTTGTATTACTTGTACTAAAATTTCTGTCTTTTTCTCTGAGGTATATGGATAGAATGAGATTGTCCTTTGGGGAGACCAGGAAATAACTTGGTAGGCTGAATCTGGGTTTTGCATGTGAGAGACCCAAGTTTAATCCCTGGCACTGCATGTTTCCACTGCACCAAAAGAAGTGACCCCCCAATAACTGAATTTTTTCTTTTTTGGGTCACACCCAGCAAGCTCAGGGGTTACTCCTCTCTCCATTCAGGATTTACTCATGGCGGTGCTCAGGGGACCATAAGGGGATGCTGGGGAATCGGACCCAGGTTGGCTGCGTGCAAAGGCAAAGACCCTACCTGCCGTGCTATGGTTCCAACCCCTCCAGTCACTAAATTGGGAGTAGTCCCTGAGCACCACTGGTATAACTGGGGAAAAACAGATGTTTATTATTCATTTACTCATTCTTTCAGTAAATAGTGACTGAGCACCTATTGTGTGCCAGACACTGCTCTAAACATTAGGAACTCGGTAGACAATAAATCAGACAAAAACAGGGGCCAGAGCAATAGGACAGTTAGTAGGGCACTTGCCTTACACGCACTGACCCAGGTTTGATCCTTGGCATCCCTCCCATGTGGTCCCCAATCACCAACAGGAGTGATCCTGGAGTAACCCCTGAACACTGCCAGTTGTGGCTCCAAAACAAACAAGAAAATCAGACAAAAACAGACTCTATTTCAGTGGAACATAAATCTGAGAATGAATGAGCCAAACAGCACACATTATTTATATTATAAGGAGAAATATTTGACTATTTAAAACTGTTTTTTTTAGGCTGGAGCAATAGTGCAGCTGGTAAGGTGTTTGCCCTCCATGAAGCCAAGCCAGCTTTGATCCCTGGCATCCCATTTGGTTCCCTGGGCACCACGAGGAGTCATTTCTGAGCACAAAGCCAGGAGTAACTTACTCTGAGCATCGCCAGGTGTGGCCTAAAAACCAAAATCCCAAACCAACCAACCAACAAATGAAAACCCCAACTGTTTTTCTAGCATTAGCTCACGCTGGCATTGAGCTGAGCTTAGACTCATTGATGACTTGAGAGGTGGACTCAGATTCATGAGGGAAAGGAGCTCTTTTTCACTTTAGCTCTGGAGTTCTATAGCGTACATATCGGAGCATGGAAGTAGTCTGACCCTTAATAAGGAAACCTGGGGGCTGGAGCCATAGTACAGTGGGGAAGTCATTTGCTTTTGCATGCGGCTCACCCTTGGTTGGATCCCCTGGCATCCCGTATGATTCCTGAGCACTGCCGGGGTAATTTCTGCTTGCAGATACAGGAGTAACCTGAGCATTCGGGTGTGACTCAAAAAAAAGCAAAAAAAAAAAAAATTAAAAATAATAAGGAGGGCCGGAGTGATGGTCCAGTGGGTAGGGCGTTGCCTTTGCACGCGGCTGGTCTGTGCCGGCCCAGGTTCGATCCCCGGCATCCCATATGGTCCCCCGAGCACTGCCAGGAGTAATTCCTGAGTGCAGAGCCAGGGGAAACCTCTGAGCATTGCCGGTGTGACCCAAAAATGCAACAAAAAAAACACACACACACACACACACACACACACACACACACACACAAAAGGAAGCCTGTTTAATGTATTTGAGCACAGAATGTGCAACTCCAATTTGGAAACCATTGCCCAAAGCTTGGTTTAGGTTTTCCTCTCAGCTCTAGTTTCTCCAGGACAATCCTAATATCAACTAATCTTTCTCAAAGATCCAGTCGTACATTTAACCCATTTTGGTTATTTATTTATTTATTTATTTGTTTTTGGGGCCACACCAAGTGGTGCGCAGAAGCTATTCCTACTTCAGTGTTCTGGGGTCACTTCTGGCAGCGTTCAGGGGACCGTGCAATGTGAAGGGCTGAACTTGGGGCTCCAATATGCAAAGCATGTACTCCTGTCCATTGAGCAACTTCCCCTAATCCTATTTGTTTACTTTTTTATTTTTATTTGGGAAGGTGGTGTTCGAGCCACAACCTGGAAGTAATCAGGAGCTACTTCTGGCTCTTTGCTCAGTGATCACGCCAGGCAGTGCTCAGGTGCCATATGTGGTGTTGGGGGTCAAACCCAGGTTTGCCACATGCCAACTAATATAATGTTCAATGCTGAATTCAGGATGGGAGGTCCTTGTTAGCCTCCATAATTCTTCACCCATACTTCCCGTGCTGTTCCATCTAAACACACCAGCTAACTAAACAGAGTGCTTATTATTGTCAATAATAGATTCAAGATAACCAGCAGAGTCCAGCTGCTACATACATATTCCAACTCAGAACTCTGGAGCTGCCAATGTGTGACCTGACCACTCCTAACCCTCCAACTGCTACCTCTTTCACACTCTGGTTTCGGTGAGTTACAGTCACCACCCAGCCATTGAAACTCAAAATCTGGGAGTCAATCAACATAAGTGTCTTTATTCTCCCATGGCTACTGTTAATCACAACCAATAATTACCAGCAGCCACCAAACTTACTTCCTGAATCTATCTTGAATCTCTTCTCCATCCTCAGGACTTCTGCCTTCAGCTCTCTCTCCTTTCAGTTATGTCACCTGCTTCCTAACTGACCTTGTCTTCACTTTTGTTTTTTGACGGCCACACCTGGTGATAGCCAGAGGTTACTCCTGACTGTGTGCTCAAGAGGTCTTTAGGGTAGTGCTCAGGAGACCACATGCCTACCAGGGATCAAACTGGGGCCAACTGCATACAAGGCAAGTGCCCTCCCCCTTATTATCTCTACAGCTCCCTTCTTTTTTTTTTGGAGCATAGATTACTCCTGGAAGGGTTCGAGGGACCATATGTGGTGCTGGGATAGAGCTATAATCAGCTTCGTGCCAGGCAAGCACCGACCAGCTGTACTATCTCTCCACTCCCT
>JAJIBD010015803.1:0-24001 GCA_021461705.1 Cryptotis parvus | reverse complement strand
AAAAAAAAAAAAAAGATTAAAGGGAGCAACAAATTCCCCAAACTGAATTTCCCCCTTTGGGTGTGAGGTGAGTGCTTTAGAGTGCCCTCAGCAAATGTCAAGTATACAATACCTCATTATTAACTGTTAAAAACTGCGGATTAGATCCCTAAACTTTTTCATCTGGCAACTGAAAGTTGGTATCCTTTGCCCATTATCTCCCGCCACCTCCACACACCAATTATTTACATGCACAAGTCAGTTTAGTTAGAAAGACACATTTGGATCCACAGCATCACATATGGCCCCAGAGCCAGGGAGATCCACAAATGACCCTTTAGCACAGCTGGGTGTTGTCTCCCCTCCTCCCCCCAACACAAAAAAAAATAATTATCCCTTGGCTAATCTCTCATCCTTCCTCCCTTAAGTTGCCACTTGAGGCCTTGCCCTTTGCCCCTTTGCCCTTGTTTCTAGTCTTTGTCATGCTATGACAGTTTGCAGACCTTTATAGCTCTGATCACAGACAATCTTTGTTTGTGTGTGTGTGAGGGTGATACATACCGGTGCTCAGGGTTTACTCCTGACTGTGTTTGTGGATCCTTCCCTGGCAGGGCTCGAAGGACCATCTGGGGTGCCTGGAATTGAACACCGAAGGGCTGTGTGCAAGGCCAGCTTCCCCGCCTGCTCTTGCCCCCAAGAACATATAATCCTTATAATATTATTAGGGGCTGGAGCAAATAGTACAGCCGGTAGGGCATTTGCCTTGCATGCAGCCCACCCAGGTTCTATCCCTGGCATTCCATATGGTTACCTGAGCACCATCAGGAGTGATTCCTGAGTGCAGAGCCAGGAGTAATCCCTGAGCATTGCTGGGTGTGACCTACCCAAAACAAAAAACAAAAATAAATAGATGAATAAATGAATGAATGAATAAAATGATAGTATTACGAGGGCAGTTTCTGAGAAATGGGTCATTAGGTGATAATGCACAAACGTCATAGAGATGAATACAGAAACTAGGTGTACTCCAAGGGCGAAGAATGCCCCTGGGCTGAGTCACACACATGCTCCTGAGATAACTGGGTGGATGGTGAGTGGTGTGTCCTGTGCTCCATTCACACACGCATTCATGCATTTATTGATTCACTCACCCACCCATTCACTCATTTCTGCGTGCATACACTTCTTCCCATATCCAGTAAGAGTATTAATATATCCATAAACCCTCTCACTCCCTTGCGCACTTTCCTTCAAGTGTGCGTGCACCGCATGGGCATCCATTTCCGCACGCACGCATTCACTTTGTCCACGCTGTTTGCACCTGCCCTGAGCCTCGCTTAGCTTCCACACGGAGCCAGCGAGACAAAGGCGAGCGCTGCAAGTGTGGAGCTTATTATTCGGGGCATAATTATGATGAATTACTAATTATGTTTGTCTCGAAGATTGACTCGAGGCGAGAGATTCTTATTGTCCTCAAGGAGCACTTCAGGACTCAGGCCGTTGACGGGCAGATTTGTTTTGTGGGTACCCTCTAAATTACACGGGGTACCTGAGAGAGGAGAAAGAACGCGTAGCTCTTTGTAGCCCCGTAGGGTTGTCAATAAAGTTGGTCGCCTTGGCAACGCCAGGCCCCGCCGAGCGAGGTGCGCGCGCATCCCCACCCTCCGCCGGCTCCCTGGGGTTTAGGATTACACCCAGAAGAGAAGGCGGGAGGTGGGGACCGCGAGCGGAGCCTGAGCCAATAGAAGCAGAAATCGCTCCAGCTCTAGCCAATCGTCTGCAGGTTCTGGAGTCCGTGGAGCCCGCTCTTTTTCCACTTGGACCCAAGTGGCAACCCGAGTCCGGGACAGGAGCGACAGAGCTTTAGGCCAATAAGCTTTAGTTGCCCACGCCGACTACTGGCCGTGGGCGGGACACGCCGCCGGTGCTGACAGCGGCGTGAGCCAATGGCTGTCGCGGAAGGCGCTGGACAGCAGCTCATGGTTTGTGGGGATCTTGACGGGGCGGGCGAGGAGGAGAGTGCGATCTGGCCAATGGGAGCGGGCCTGGCGCCATGGCAACCGATGATTGGCGGAGATTCGAGCCAATGGCGAGCTGTAGGGCCCTTGACGGGGCGGGCGGCGGAGCCGACAGAGAGCGGCCACCAGTCTGACGAGAGCCGGAGGAGGCTGTGGGAGGTGGTGGCGGCGGCAGCGGAGGAGGAGGAGGCGGAGGAGAAGCGGGTGAGGGGCTGCGCGGGGTCCCACCTCTGAGCCCCCTCTGGCCCCCCGCCCCGCGCCGCCTTGCTCCCAGTCGCCCCCAGTCCCTACTGGCCCCCGCCCCGGCCCCTCCTTGTGTGCAGGCGCCCAAGTCCCCGGCCCTTTCTGGGGCCTCAGACTCCTGTGGGTGCCGCAGCCCTCTCAAGGCTTCTTCCGCCGGCCCCTCCTTACACCCCAGGTATCCCATGACTCTCCTTGTCTCAGACCTTCCCTCGCACCCCGCCACCGCCTCAGGTTCTCCCCCCGGCACCAGCTCTCTGCCCGACCCTCGCTTTCTCCTGTCAGGCCCTTCCCCACAACGCCGGGCCGCCTCCTGTCTCTCCCTTTCCCGTGCCTGGCCGTCGCCGACACCCTCGCCATCTCCCCAGGGTCCCTCCTCGCTTTCTCTCACTGCCCACTGCACCCTCGGGATCCCCTCGGCTCCTCCAGTGCCCCCTGGCATCCCTCGACATTCTGGAGATCCCTCGTGGACTCCAGGCCCCAGCACACCCTGGCCCCCCTCCTCAGCGTAGGCTCACAGGGCTCTGAAGCCGACCCCTTCACACAGCGCCCAGCCGCCTCGGGCCCCGCGCGCTGGCCCCCTGGCCCTGCCGGCGCCTCTTCCTGGAGTCCCGGGTCCATCGGCGCGGCGTGGGTGTCCTGCGAGCAGCCCACGGAGCGCTGCCTCCCTGCTCTCCCTCCCCCTTTTTGTCCTCTGCCCCCTCCCGCGGAGCTCTTGAGGGGAGCAGGTGCGGAGGGGGCCGAGATCCTGCCTGCCCCCTCCCGCACCCCCTGTAGGCTGCCTGGGGCCTCACCCGAAGTCCCGCGGGCTGGGGGTGGCGCTGAGGGAGGGAGCCATGTGTCCCCTGCCTGCGCCGCCACTCCGGGACGTGGAGCCCTCCGACCTCAGACTGCCAATTACTCCACACCAGGCTGGCAGGGGCACCCATGCGTGCTCGTGTGTGGACACAGAGGGCCTGCATGCTCAGAGACCTCTCCAGGAGATCCCGATGGCCTACTTGGGGAGGGGGCTCTCCAGTGCTGGGGGCTGAGCGCTTGCTGCCAGGACTTGTTGATCTCATCCGCGCCTCCCACTGCTTTCCTCCCTCCCTGGTTTAGCTGAGGACACAAGGGCAGGCCAGACACGTGCGCCCCCTGTAAGTGGCACACGTGGCAACCAGCACCCCCAGGCAGCCCACCAGTGCCCTCCACTCACTGCAGGAGGCAGTATGGTCTTGGGGCACCATGGGGCCTGACAGAGTGACCGCCCGGGAGCTGTGTGAGAACGACGACCTGGCCACCAGCCTGGTCCTGGACCCCTACCTGGGCTTCCGCACCCATAAGATGAATGTCAGGTGAGGGGTGGGGGTGGAGGACCTGGGTCTAGGCTGGGGCCCCCTCCCAGCTGCTGCCAGCCACTCTCAGGCCCATGGGGAGGGTGGGCGGTGGGCCGGCCCAAGGGGGTGTAGGCCCAAGACCCGGGACCCAGGTGTGCACTCTCCCCCCAGCCCCGTGCCGCCTTTGCGGCAACAGCACCTGCGCTCAGCGCTGGAGGCCTTCCTGAGGCAGCGGGACCTGGAGGCCGCGTTCCAGGCCCTGACACGGGGAGGCTGGATGGCCCACTACTTCCAGAGCCGGGCCCACGACAGGAAGCCGCCCTCAAGACCCACGTGAGGGTGCCACCCCCTCCCCACTCCACCCCACCCTGCTCACCCCATCCCCCTGCAGCTCTCAGCCGGGAGCCCCCGGCGCCTTGCCCTCCCCAACGCCGGACTCCCCCACTTCCTTATCCCTGAGGACCCTCTGAGGCGAGGCGCAGAGATGCCTAGGAGAGGAGAGACTTGGGGGCCCCTCCGAGATGGAGCCCCACCTCCTCATTTGACAGATGAGGACACTGAACGCCCCCACAGCGGGAAGTGAGTCCAAGGGAGAGCTCTCAGCAAGTCAGTGCAGAGCAGTAGAGCCTGGAACCCGGCCACCCCCTCACCCTCCGCCCCTCACTCCTCAGATCTACCGCTACCTCCGCGCCTTCCTGCCCCGAGAGTGGCTTCGCCATCCTGCCCTGTTCCCGCTACTCCATGGAGACCAATGGCGCCAAGATTGTGTCCACACGGGCCTGGTAAGCAGCAGCACCCCCAACCACGTTGAGGAGGGAGGCCTGTGGGTATTAGAGGGACCGGTTCATCCACACAGGAGAGCAAAGAGGCCCCCGAAGATCCTCCTCAGCTAGGCAGGGTGAGGCCCCCTCTCTTGCAAGCACCCCATCACTAGAAGGGGGCCAGCAGACAAGGATTCATATGGCGTGGAAGCCTGCCTTCTCAGCATGAAGGATGGTGCTTCAAGGGAGGCTGAGGCAGGTTACCCTGTGAGGGTGGGGACCTGTGGGGGCTCACCACCCCCATTCCTGGCCCACAGGAAGAAGAATGAGAAGCTGGAGCTGCTGGTGGGCTGCATCGCTGAGTTGCGCGAAGCCGACGAGGGCTGCTGCGGGCAGGCGAGAACGACTTCAGCATCATGTACTCGACCGCAAGCGCAGTGCACAGCTGTGGCTTGGCCCTGCTGCCTTCATCAACCACGGTGGGGGGGGGGGCAACGGGGCGCGTTAGGTGCAGGCATTAGCGGCCTGGCCCCACTCCACCACCCACTCTTCTCTCCCCCACGCCCGGTGCCTCCGGCTCCAGACTGCAAGCCCAACTGCAAGGTGAGGGGTGTGTGAGAGTCAGGGCCAGGAAGGGTCCTTGGGATCATGGCCGTGGCCCCAGCCTCCTGCCCTGCTTCCTGGGCCGCAGCCTCTCACACAAGGGAGTGCTGGTCATAGGGAGCCAGAACTGCGGGGAAATGTCACCTTAATCCCGAAGTCTGGCACCGGCGCCTGGATTGCAGATGGAAGTAGGCTTGTGTCCCCATTACCCCAGTGCCCCGGAAGGCCCTGGTCTGCACGTCCATACAGCCAGCAGTCCCCTACCTTAGCAGGCTAGTGAGAGTACCTGATGTCCTGGGGTGCGCCCTCTGCGCATGGCCGGCAGGGGGCATCAGAGGCAAGGAGCTTGAGGATCACTCGGGTGGAGTGTGTGCTAATGAGGGGGTGGACGAAGGGGCGCTGGGCTCACCCCCAGATGGGTTGCTGAGGCAAGGCCCCCACAGTTTGTGCCCGCAGATGGAAATAATGCCTGTGTGAAGGTGCTGCGGGACATCGAGCCAGGTGACGGAGGTGACTTGCTTCTACGGTGATGGCTTCTTTGGGGGAAAAGAATGAGCACTGTGAATGTTACACCTGTGAGAGGTGTGTTCCGCTGGCCCTGAGGGATGGCAGGAGCCTCGCATGGCAGCGTCCCGACTCCCTCCATGACTCTCCCTCTGGCTCAGGAAAGGTGAAGGCGCTTTCAGGATGCAACTGCGGGAGCCCACACCGCCTTGGCCCCTCGACAAGTATGAGCTACGGGAGACCAAGCGCCGGCTGCAAAGGGCTCCGTGCCCCCCGGAGCCTGTGCCCACCTGTCCTCATGGCCTGGGCACCACGACTCCTGCAGTGAGTGCCACTGTGCTGGTCCTTCCCTCCACACCCTGCCCTACCCTTCTCCGTGGCCTGCTGGACACCCCCTCTTTTCCGCAGTGGCCTGCCAGCCCCTTGCGGTCCCCCGTTCTGCAGTTGCCGGCCCAACGCCTCCCCCGCTCTGGCTCCAGTGGCTGCCGCAGCCCCAGCTCCGGTGCGGCCCCGGAAGCGCCGGCGCCCCCAGCCCCGACGGCCCGCTGTGGCACTCCCACTTCTCCCAGCCGCCCGTGTCTCCCTGCACCCATGGGGAGGTTGTGGGCCTCACTGCTGCCTGCAGGGCGAGCCCCGGGTGGCCCTGAGCCGAGTGCCCCGTCCCAGCTGGACCCCACAGCATGACTGGCACTGGGCACGACGCTACGGCTGCCTTATGTGCTGCGTGGACCTGAGCCGGGCCACACCCACACCCACTGTCCCCCTACCTGCCAGCAACTCGGTCCCCATCCCTGTCCCCAAGCAGGCCCTGGCCTTTGCCCCCTTCTCCCAACCTAAGCGCCTACGGCTGGTGGTCAGCCATGGCTCCATTGACCTCGATGTCCATGGCGAAGGTCCTGACAGCTGTGCCAGGAGGCCTGTTGGCTTGGGCCTTGGCAGACTGGAAACCACTGGAGGGAGCCCACCCTGGCCCCAGCTCTGCCCCTGCCCTCCTGTGATGCTGACCCCGAACTACCCAGTGGCAGAAAACCCTGGCCTGGCCGCCCTGTCCAGGGAGCAAAGCCATAGGGGCAGGGGCTGGCAGGGAGCTCCCTAGAGACTGTCTAAGGGGCCACGGCCGGGGTGTCGGGGTGCATCTACAGCACCCCTGGCAGGTCTCAGGGAGGCCAGTGTGACCTCATCTTTCTTATGGTGCTGCCCCTGGTGCTACTGGGGGTGTGGAGACTTGGAAGCACTTGAACTTTTTATTAAAACCTTGTTATAAGCAGCCTCTCCTCAGAAGGTGCAGTCATTAACAGGGACATGGGGGGCATTGTGAGGGAGACCTGCCTCAGAGGGGACCTCCAGTCAGCCCTCACCAGCTCATTTGCCACACTATACACTTTGAGAGTCACAGTCCAACATGTGTGCCCCCTCCTTGTTGGGCTGGAGAAGTGGGGGCCAGGAGGGACATGGAAGGGGCTCGACGGGCATTCCTCACCCCTGCGAGCCCCACTTGCCTGACGGTTTGCAGATGGCTGGCATTTGTGGGTGCATATTCCTGGGTGACTCTGGGTTATGCTTTGGCACCTCCCCTGCAGGCCAGCCAGAGCAGAAACGGGTGGAAAGTCCAAGGGTGCTGGGGCAGGTGCCCCTTTTTCCGTACCATGTTCAGCTCAGGTAGCTCGAGGCAGATGGCTTCCCAACCCAAAGCACAGGGCTCAGGATCTGAGATCACTGGTTTCCAACAGGTGATAGGTGGCAGCAGGGTGAAGTGTAGACCAGGGAGCCCCAAGTCTAAACAGATCCCGGGCCTCCTGTGGAGTGAGTTCTAGCTGGAACTGGCTTGGGGGCCCTGCTCTATAGCTCCCATACCAGTAGGAAGGGCAGCCTGAATTCCCACCAGGAATGACGGCCAGGCCCAGACACTGCCCACTGGCCATGTGAGAACCCCACTGTCCCCATGCATGAAGGCCTGAGAGGGTAGGCACCCCCAAAGTGTCCTCTGACCCCTTTATGCTGTTGACTGACTGCCTGAGGCTGTGGGGCCAGCCGGGCCACCCACTGTGTCCCCAGAGCCCAGCTGCGGCCCCCTTGAGGGGCGTGGGGGTGGCGCTGAGCATGGGTCCTACCCCAAACAACAGAAAGTATCCACAGCCCTCTGCCCCTCCCCAACGATCAGAACCCTAATGTTCCCTTGGAGCAGATAATTAGAAAACGTCAGGTGCCACAAAGCTGTATTCGCAGCCTAAAGACTGGGGAAGGTATCCCCGCAACAGGAAATTTCGATGGCATCGGGGCTGACCTCTCAAAGGCGCTCCGCTCAGATTTTGCCAGCAAAGGTCCCGTCCTGTATCTGCTCGGTCCAGCGCTGCACCTGGGAAGGAGAGAAGCAGGGGAGGGAGGTCAGGCGGCAGGGGGACGTCCGGCTCCGCTTCCCTACAAGCACCCTCTGCTTCTCACCCAGCTCTTGGGGCACAGCGAGCGGAACACGTGGTAGTAATACAGGCAGGGCTCAGGGCTCTTGCCACGCCGATCCATCGTCTTCAGGCAGCGGTAATAGTCTGCGGGAGATGAGTGGGGTCAGGCCGCGCCCTGCTCTCGAGGTCACACCCAAGGGTGGCCTGTCCACGCCCACGACCGCTAAGCTCAGGCTAGCTGTCAGGTCCTGCCCAAGAACACGCCTCCAAGATAGGCCACGCCCCCAAGGTGCTATGGGACCAGGGGACGTGCTCTGCCCCCAGTCCCCACCCCCGCCCTCCGGGGCTTAGTCTCCGACGGGCCTTACGCCTTCAAGACTACCGCGCTAGCCCACCACCTCCCTTGATTCTCGCTAGGCTAAAACCCGCCCAGCCCCGCCCACCACCCCAATCACAGCAAAGTCCACCGTTGGTCCCGCCCGCGTCGGCGAAGCCCTGCCCACTCTTCCGGGCGGCACCCACGCACTCGCAGCGGCCAGACCCGCTTTCAGCCCCAACGGTCCCAGCCCTCCCCGAGGTTCCGGAAACCGCTCCCCCTCTTCAGGTGGGGGCGTGCCGTTCCTGCTCATCCCCCTAAACTGGCCTCTGAGGGTCTCACCCAGAAAGTTCTGGTAGCAGTTGCGGGTCTGGTTCTGGTTGGGGAAACGGGGGTCGAAGGGCGGCGTTGTCCATTTCCTCCTGTGGGATTTCTGGGACTCATAGTCCAACATCCAAGGAATCTGCGGGAACCAGGCTTCCGTGGGCACTCAGGGCGCCACACACTCTCGGCCCCCCGATCCCACCACCCCTGCTCTCACCTGTGAGAGTCCAGGCTTCGCCGGCGCGGTGAGCTGCACTGGTGGCCCGGTCCAGAGACAGGGGTTCGTTTCTTCGAGCAGGGGAAGGATTAACCCCGCCCCGATTGGTCAGGACCCCTCCCGGCGTGCGCGCACACAGGCACCCAGGATGCTGTACTCAAACGTTTGGTTTAATCCTCGCGAAGCTGCTCCCCCCCCGCCCCCCAACATATACATGTATAAAAACAGCTCTGGTCTACCGCAGAGGGAAGGATCCCCCCGCCCGGCCTTTCAGCACCCTGCTTCTTACAGTGGGGCCTGCGGGCGAGAGGAGAGAGCGAGGCTGGGGTGCACCCCCGCGACTCCAGCGCCAGACAGGCGGGCTGCGGGTTCTGGGCACCGGGAGCTACCTGGCCGCGCCGCGCTGATCTGAACGCTTGAGCCACTGAAGTCGGATCCTGGCATCCTGCTATTGCAGATTCTGGGGACCCTGCGCGCTGGAGAGAGGGCAGGAGAGGGCTTTGGGAGTGGGAGGCGATGGGGGCTAAGCGCTCCCTAAATAGCGCCTGGGGAGGGTCTGGGCTCCTGGGGCTCTAAGTGCTACAGGAATGCAGCCCCCTCGGGTCCAGCACAGCAACCGTCCAAGTGAATACGGATGCACCTGAGTATCCCTGATGCTGGGAGACCACCACTTCCTTCCTGCAGCGTCAGGACCCAAATAAAAGCCTCCAGACTTATTCGCACCCTCCAGCCTCTGATGCCACAGATCTGGACATGTCACTCAGGGGACAGCCTCTGGCCATCAGGGTCCTCTGACTTAGCATCACCTTGTCAGGGAGCACAGCACAGTGAATCCTTCCCCCTTTTATGGCTTCCCTCAAGCCTGCCACATTCAGCTCTGGGTCTCCAACAACCTCTTGGGACAATCTACAGCTTTTGCCCTGTTCCCCCCAGCCCTCCGCCCCAGCCCCATCTTGCGCCCTCCTCACCCAACCAACCATGGACTGGGCTTATCCAGACATGCTGAAGCAAGTAGCCCAAAGGGAAGCTCAGGGGCCAGAGGAGAGATGGCACAAGGGCACTGAGCTTCCCTCACATCCCCCACAGTCCAGTTGGAACCACCCCAGGCGTTACATCCTGCCCCCGAGCATCGCCAGGCGTCCACTCATGAGCGCAGAACCATGAAAATCCCAAATGGGGACAGAATGACAGTACCAGGCGAAGGTGTTTGCTGACATGCGGCTGCTCGATTCTATCCCAGCACCCCATATGGTCTCAAGCCCCCAGGAGTTTGAGAGCAGAGCCAAGAGCACTGATGTGTCCCCCAATAAACCCCCGATCATGGGACTGGAGCTATAGTCCAGCGGGTAGGGCGTTTGCCTTGCACATGGCCAACCCGTGTTTGATCTCCAGCATCCCATATGGTCCCCTGAGCACCGCCAGTAGTAATTCCAGAGTGCAGAGCCAGGAGTAACCCCTGAGCATCGCCAGGTGTGACCCAAAAAAGACAAAAAAATAAATAACCCCCTGATCACTGCCAAGTGTGTCTAAATAAATGAGGGGAAATGAGCTGCAAGCTCCCCTGAAGCCTCCTCTGGGGTCCTAGCAGCTACTCCTTGGCACGGGCGCTTAGCCCAGGCTCTTCCTATTGTCTTCTGGCTCTCTCCTTCAGGTCTTTGCACAAATGACACTACCTCCCTCAGACCCTCAGGGCCACCCTGTCAAAGTCTGCTCTCCGTCCTTGTGTCCTAGGATCAGCTCCCCTAATGTGCAACCCAGTGCTTTGTCTTTTCTTGTCTAAGACCCTTTCATTAGGTCAACCCTAGGGACACTTTATGTGGGGCCTTCCTTGCCAGAGGGGGTCCCCTGTGTGCCTGCAGCTCTGCCCAGCTGCACTCGAGGAGTACATCTGCCCCATGGCCAATGCTGCATATCTCAAGAACCCCCTCCACAGTGCTGGCCACATGGGCACTCAGAGCTGTTGCCCCTGCTGAACCCCGTGAGAAACAGGCCTGGTGGCATCAACTTGGCTGCCAACCCCCAAATACCTGTGGAGCAAAGGGATGGGAGTGCCTAAATCCTCCTCAGGGGCCGTGTCTTTATGTGCCTCCATCTCCGTGATCATCTCTGTGGCCAATTCCTTCTTGCTCTGTATCCTCGTGAGTGAGAAGGGTTTAGAGCTGGTGCCCACCATGGCTGTGTTGGACTGTGGGGACTTGGGCTCCAGCCCCTGGAAGCCCTTCTTGAGATGGGACATCCTCTCCTCCAACTGGGTGATGGGGGTCTGTGAGGGGGCGTGGGGGGCACCTCCTCCCACATGGACTGGGGTAGAGGGATGGGCCTCAGAGACAGGGGGCTTCAGGCCAGGGGCAGGCTCTGGGCTATGAGGGGTCGAGGCAAAGGTCTCTCCCCCTTGTCCTTAAGCAGGTCCTCCCTCTTCTCCCTGGAACTTGCATTGTCCTCCTGGGCCTTGGAGGTCAGCACCACTGTCTTCCTGAGCAACACGGGGGACAAGTCCTTCTGGACCATCTGTCCAGGCTCCTCATGGCCCACCTGGCCCTTCATGGACACAGCTTGCAGGTGGGCAAAGGATAGCCAGGATGACTCTGTGACTCTCAGCGTGGAGTTGATGCTTGCTGGTCCACTGACCCGGCCATAATGATGAGCTTGGTAACAGCCAGGCCCTCGGGGGAGAAAGGCCTGCCCCCTGCTCTGGCAGGGCCACGGTCAACACTGGACACTTGTCCCACTTCTGGTTCTGCGCCGATGACCAGAAGCTGGTCCTTTCCATATAGGTCTTCCTTGGGGCACCATGTGCCTTGTCTCCCAGCCTCTCCCTCACCCTTTGGGCCCTCCACAGTCCGCCCCGCCCACGATGGGACTGCAGCGACCCCAACTCCACCACTGTCCTGTGCCTGGGCCTGTGGGCAGGGGTGCGCACTTGCTCTTTGCTCCTGGGGCCTTTTTCTTCTTTCCCCTCTGCTCCTCATCCTCACTGCTACTCAGACCCTGCCGGCCCATACGGACCTTGGTGGCTGGGGTGGCCTCCGGTGTGGGCTTAAACCTGCCCTCTGCCTGGGACTGGCTTGGAAGGCTCGTTTCCACTTGTGGGAGGGTTGGCACGCCCCTTGTGGTGAGCAACCACTCTGGGCGGCTCAGGGGATTCAGGGCCCTTCCTGGACACAGCCCACTTGGGTAGGGCCTTGTGAGGTGGGCCCGGGAGGTCCCGTTCCTTCTGGAGGGATGACGCAGGTAAGGCCTTCTGGACTGGGGCCTTCGGGATTGGTCGAGGAGCACAGGTGCCTTGCAAGAGGTGGTGGGGACAGAAGGAGTCTTCTTCCTGGGTGGGGCCCCTGTTTTCTTCAGGGGCCTGGACAGCCAGCTCTTGGATAGGTGCTTGTGGGAGTGGGGGTAGGGGCTTGGCCTCCTGGAAGCCAGGAGAGACCTCGATCTGCTCCAAGGAGGAAGAGGATACGCTGCTGGATTCTGGGTCCATGAGCTCCTCCAGGCCCTGCTGCCACAGGTGATTTAGATGGTCATAGGAGCCCAGCTGAGACAAGTCTTGCTGGGCGTGCTTGCTGGGGCGGGATGCAGTGCTCAGAGGGCTGCACTAAGCCCTTCAGGGGACTGACGTTCCGGTCATCAGAGGGGTCCACCTACAGGAGAGCAGAGGAGAGAGGTTGCTGGGGAAGGGGAAATGTGAAGCCAGAGGGACCCCACACTCCCAGGGCCTCCTCCCTCACATCAGGAGTCCCCAACCCTCTGCCTTCAGACTGGGAAGCCCTCAGCCCCGGGAATCTAGTTGCCTTGGTCGAGGACTGGTTGTTGATGGTGTCGGAGATGACGCTGAAGATGGTCTGGATGGTGACGCTGTGTTTTTCTGGGGGTGGGAGTGCAGAGCTCAATCTGAGCCTCGCAAAAGGCACAGAGCCTTGGGGTTTGTCCTGGAGACATAGGGAGGGGGTGCGCTCACCGGAAACTTGGACATGCGGCTGAGATGTGGGCAGGTAGAGACTTGGAGACCTGCAGATACAACAGGGTGGAGCTGGCAGTTCCTTGCGAGGTCTCCCGTTATTTTTACCCCCCCACCCCCCAGCACCCCGCCTACGCCTCTTCGCGTTTCTTTTTGGTGGTCTGGGGCTCCTCCAGCTGCTGTGACCAGACGAGAGGCATCGAATCACCCACTGCCTGGGACTTAAACCTGCGCTGGAGTGTCTGCAGCTCAGAAGAGGAGGAGGAGGAGGGGCTGTTTCAGCAGGTCCGGACTCCTCGCGACTCCGCCCATACCCACCCTCGATCATGCCCAAATGCCATTCAATTTCCCTCCTGCTGCTCCGCCCACAGCCACGCCCACGGACATCCCGAAGTCCGCCCACAAACCCTCACGGGCCCCCCCATGAACTCTTCATAGGCCCTCATGGCCACTCCCACGGTCCCCCTTCCAAACCTCATGGCCCCCGTGGACGATCCCACTGGCTTTCATGGTTCCACCCATGGCCCCTCCCATAGCCACTCATAAACTACTCCATGGCACCTCCCACAGACTGGCCCAGTCCCTGGAAGCGCCCTCGGATCCTTTCGGCCCCTCACCTTGAACTTCCTCTGTCTGTGTGGTGATGCTATCCCCGAGAACGGAAAAGTGGGCTCCAGGACCACTGCTGCAAGGAGAGGGGACTCTAAGTTGACGCAGGAGGCTATGGCAGAGGACACTGCGGGGGTCTAATGTGGAGGAGGAGAGCATGCAGAGACCCCCAACACCGCTGATGTTCAAGCCAGCTCACCCGAGAGTTTGCAGGGGTGGTTCTCATCCTGCCACGGGAAAAGGGAGTCAGGGGTTACCTCCTCCTGCGCGTCCTCCCCCGCTATCCCCTGTCGCATCCGAGACGGACCCCCCACCTACCTCAGAGCAAGGAGTCCAGCCCTCCTCCCTCAGATCGAGACGCAGTTCTGCCGCCTCCTCCTTTAGCCTCCCCCGCCCCAACACACTGACTTCAGCCTCCCGTGCTGCACTCGGGCGGAATCTAGAACCATACATCGCCCAGCCCTGCAAAGGGCAACTTGCTGGGCAGGGCAGGCCAGAGGGACATGAACCCCACCTGGAGGCGCCAGGTGGAGGGGGCGCGGCAGCAAGGCCCAGGTCCACTTGGGGTGCCCAGGCGGGAGCCGGCTCCTGCAGCTGGTTGATGAGGCGGATCCAGCAGTTGAACAGGGAAACTGGCCTCGTGGCTGGGAGCGTCCAGCTCGAGGTAGTAGTAGCGGCCAGTGACCAGGCGCAGCTTCAGGCGCCAGGTGGCCAGTTCATGCACGTATAGGTGGGCCAAGTCCAGCGGGATCATCCTGGGGGCCGGCGGGAGGGGGCGGTAAAAAGGAGAGGAGGGGAGATGGGGCAGGTTGGGTGGCCTGGGACGGGGCCTGGGACGGGCTAGGGCTGTGCGGGGGGCGGGGCCAGGGGCGGACTCAGGCTCCGGCCAGAGGCCCGAGAGAGAAGAAGGTGGGTGCAAGGAAGGTGTCAGGGGCGGCCCCGGGGCGGGGGCGGGGAGTGCACCTGGTGAGGACCAGGTTGGAGCGCTTCGCCGTCGGGGGCTGGCCGATGAGAAGCAGGTCGGGCAGCAGGAGGCCCGGCAGGGACGCAGCCACGCCTATGGTGACCCTGTTGGGCCTGTGGTGCACGCACACCGGGCACCCGCCATTGGTCACCTGCGGGCCAGGGAGAGGGGCTGGGACCACCCTTGTGTCTCAGCTTTCCCCATTCCCTCGCCACCGCCCCCTGCACGCCCCCTGCCCTAGGCCCTGCCCGCCCCAGCCGGGGTGCCGGGAACCTGGACAAAGTTACTCTCGAACATGGGCAGCGGGCCGAGGGGCAGGTACTCGCCCTTCTGCAGGGTCTTCTGCAGCTCGCCGAGGATGGGAACCCACTTAGGGGGTCGCTGGAGTGACTCCAGGCGCCGTGATTTCCAGAAGCGGTTCATGGTGACAGCAGCGGGGGAGGGTCTCGCGGGGGGCAGGGAGTTAGGGACCCCGCGCTGGGCGGGTCTGCCCGCCCCCCGCACCCCCCAGCCCACGGGCCTTGGCCCTTGGGCTTCACCGGGCGCCTTGCCTGGGAGTCAGAGGGAGGAGTCTCCCAGGGCTCCACCGGGCCTGCAGGGGAGTGGGGGCGCCAGGGGAGAAGCCGTCCTGGGGGCTTTGTGACCTCATCACACACCCGCGGGACTCTTTCTGGGGGCTCCTGGTGCTGGGGCGCCCTCCTCTGGCCACGTGCAGAGTCTGTGGGTGCCGGAGCAGTGAATTAGAACTATGGCCCCAGCCAGTGTGGACGCCTGTGGCGGTCTGACTGGCTATTGGAAATGGGTCATGCAGGCCTTTCTTTCCTCTGGGAGGGCCTAAGTAGAACCTCATGACCACTGTCCTTTCTTGACCCTCCGGGAGAATTGCAGTCCACTACTGAGTCCTGGAGCAGGTGCACGCCCTCCTCCCAACAGTCCCCCCCACTTCACTTTTTGTTTTGGGAGCCACCACTGGCAGTGTTAAGTGAGCACTCTGTCCTTGGGGGTCAGTCCTGGTAGGGCTCGGATCCAAGGTGAGCCCAGGATTGAACCGAGTCCGCTCATACCAAGCAAGCACCTTGTCTGCTTTATGGGTCTCAGCACAGAGACGTGTCTCTTGTACTTTGATTGCAAAGGGGCACTAGATTCGGGAGGAGATAAATCAGGGGTTCTGTCTTGCTCCCCAGCTCCGTGCTTGAAAAGAGCAGGCACTCCCTCCTTCCGAGAGACTTAGTTACCCATCATCTGTAATATGGTGGGTGGCAGATTAGAGGATTTGGGGTCCTATAAGTGAAACCCCACTCAGGCCCCATGTGGGGAGCAGGACTTCAGAGCCATAATTCTAAAAATAGTGTTTATTATTACTATTTTTTAAAAATGCTGTCATGCAAAATACACGGTCATGGCTGACACTCTGGAAATACAAGCACCCAAAGCGGAAGTCCCCCGCTGTCCCATCCCTGCTGGCCACACATGCCCCAGCATCCACTTCTCAGTGATGGGTCCTTGCAGGATGTTTGTTTCTCAGTCCCACAGAGGGATGTGGGGTTTCGGGGTCAGGTGATAGGTGCCCGTGTCTGTTGGGTGGATATGGGGGGTGGCTGGAACGATGGCCTGCCTGCTAGGGTCTTACAGGTTCTCCAATTCACTGTGGCAAACTGGGCTGCAACAAACCACCTTTGTCCTCCAAGTTCTTTCTGGAGACTTTCTGGAACCTTTCATCAGACGTTTACTCAGTGTCTACCATGTGCAGGGCATCACAGGAAGCTCTGAGCCTGCCTCCTGGATCTCACGGTCTTGGGGTGAGGTCGAGGGCCCCGAGGCCCTGAGTGCCTCAGCATCTAGCCCGTGGACAAAAGGGGCTCTAAAACTGGTGGTCTCATAGCACCGCCTCAGTCTCACAAGCGTGTCCAAAGGCCCAGGCCTCTTTTCTCGCCCCTCTTCTGTCTGGGCAGAAAGTGAGTTAAATAAATAATGTACCAGCTCCTTCCCAGGAGGAAGGGCCATGGGGACAGTGTATCGGGTTCTGACAGATCCAAGAACCCGTGACCTCAGTTGCCTCCTTTGGGGGACTCCTGAGTACACCTGCATCCCACCCCACCCCATTAAATAAATAAGTATAAATAAGGCACAGATGCCCCTGCCAGGGTCTCCTGGAGGGTCTACTGATAACAAGGGGAGACAGTGCAGGGGTCCTCACTGCCACACCCCAAATAAATAAATAAATAAGATCTGGTTTCAGTGGCTGGTGGCCCGCCGGTCACAGGCGCATCCTCAGGAGCAGCAGACCCCTGACGGCCCAGTCGAGAGTGAGGTGCAGTCCCCCACGATGGCGTGTGCTGGCGCGGACACCTCCCCCAGGCAGAGGCTGGAGGTGCCAGGGGTGGCATCGGTGGGTCTGGGGGGCCCCTGCGGCAGTGCCAGGCGGACATCTGTGGAGAGGACAGTGGTAGCGAGGGCCGTCTTGGGGAAGGGGCACTGTGGGCTCTGGCTATGGTTTGAGAACCATCTACCCCCCATATGGTGGAGAAGGATCTGGCTAGGGTCTTCTCCAGAAGCTGGATTCAGGGGCAGGAGGGATAGCACAGTGGGTAGGGACTTTTTTGCCTTGCATACAGCTGACCCGGTTCGATCCCCAGCATCCCATATGGTATCCCAAGCACTGCCAGAAATAAATCCTGAGGGCAGAGTCAGGAGTAAGCCCTGAGCATTGCTGGGTGTGACCCCCAAAGCCAAAAACAAATAAATAAACAAAAAAAAAACCCAACTAAACAAGCCAAAAAAACAACCAGAAGCTGAGCACCGCCAGGAGTAATTCCTGAGTGCAGAGCCAGGAGTAACCCCTGAGCATTGCCGGGTGTGACCCAAAAAGCAAAAAAAAAAAAAAAAAACAAATGAACCAAGACTCCAGCCCACCCCACACCCTACAGTTCCAAGACTTTGACCCACTACCGACCCACCCCCACCCTGCAGTTCCAGTGCCCCTTGTCACATTATCACCCCTTTGGAAAGTCCAGGTCCATAGGCTTCTGGTCTGAGATTTCAGGGTGCCAAAGGTGTGGCTTCAGGGATCTGAGGCTGGCTCGCTCAGATGCTGGGGCAGGCACTGCCCTGATGGCCAGCTGGGGCTGGTGCTGCCCAGAGTCCTGGAGGGCTAGCGCTGCCCTGACTTCCCACTGGGTTGGTGTGTCGGGTTCTAGCAAGTGAGTTTCTAGGACTTGGACCTGGAACTGTCAAGTGTCCCGAAGTGTTTGGATCTGCCATGTCAGAGCTGAGGGGCCACGAAGTCTTAGGTGAGGGCATACAGATCCCAGGCAGGACAGTGGGGCTGAAGCCTTGGGGTCCTAGGACACCCTAAATGGGTCTCAGGGCAGGCCGGAAAGTCTATCAGACTCAGGGGTGTGGGTCTCTGTTGGGGACCTACCAGGAGTTGCAGCCGACGCAGCAGCCGGTCCAGCCGTGTCTGCAGGGCACCCAGCTCTGGCTCCAGCGTCCGCAAGGAGGCGCCACCCACCCGGCGGAAGCCACTGCACGTGGCGCAGGTAAGAGAGCAGGTCTGCGCGCAGCCGGGAGAGCATGCCTGGGACCTGCAGGGGTGAGAGCGCCGGACTCCAGCTGCCCTGCACCTGCCGCCTCACCTCTCCCTCCTCCCTCTCCCTTCCTTCCCTCCTCTCCTCCCTCTTTCCAGCCCTGAAGAAATCTGAGTCCCTCCCCTCTCCTGCCAAGAGCCTCTTCTCTCCCAGCCTTTCCTCTGTTCTCCCCTCCCTGCAGAGCTCAAGAACCTCCTCACCTGTCCCCTCCTCGCTCCCGTCCTCTCCCTCCTCTCCCTTGCCAAGCTCCAAGAGCCTCTTCTCTCCCCAGCCTTCCTTCTGCCTCCTCTCCCCTTCTCTGTCTTCTTCTTTCCCTCGCAGAGCTCCAAGAACCTCCCCTCCTATTTCCTCCTCTCCCCTCTCCCCTGACAAACTCTAAGCCCCTTTCCCTCTTCCCCGTCCAACTCCCTCTTCTCGCCTCTCCCCGGCAGACCTCAGAACCCTTTTCCTTCTTTCCCCCTCTCTCTCCTCTCCCCTGCAGAGCTCCTTTCCCCCCCATTTCCCTTCTCTCCCTTCCCTCCTTTGTCAGAGCTGAGCTCCTTTCCTCCCTCCGGTCTCCTCTGCCCTCCTCTCCCTCCTCGTCCCTGGAGAGCTCTTCACTCCAGCCCTCCTCTCCCCATCTCTCTCCCTCTCCCTCCTATCCTCAGCTCCAGCCCACCCTCTCCCACCCTCTTTCCCCTCCTCTCACCTGCAGAGCTCCTAGTGCGCCTGCACTCATGGCCAAGGGTGGGCAGTGAGTCTAGGTTGTGGTCTCCGTCGGCTGGGAATTTGTCTCTCTGGGGAGAAAGCAGGTGTGAGGAGGAAGCCAATGCCAGTCTGGGGGTCCCCCGTGTCCCCAGACACCTATAGGAAGTTCAGAAGGCCCACCGGCACCCCTCCAGATCACTGTGGCCCTTACCAGCTGGGTGGCCAGCTGCCGTGTGTCAGCCAGGAGGGCACGGGTGAGGAGAACGGTGCTATCCAGCTCCACTCGGGGATCTGGGAGGCCCGTGGGGGCTGGAGGCGGTCCTGGGGCAGCAGCTTCATCAGGCCACAGGCTCAGCATAACCAGGACCAGGCAGCAAATGTCTGAGAAAAGCCAGAGAGGTTGAGAGTGAACTGAGTCTGAGGGAGGAGGCTGGGCTCTGAGGGAAAAGAAGCTAAGTCCCAACTTCTGGGTCTGAGGGAGGAGGAGCTGGAGAACTCGGGTCAGAGGGACAAGACAAAGCTGAGTCTGGACTCCTAGATCTGAGGAGGAGGCAGGGAGTCTGGACTCTGTTTGCAGGAGGAGGCACTAGGGGGACCCTAGGATCTGAGGGAGGAAGCTGAAGGTCTGGACTCCTGGATCTGAGAGAGGAGGCTGGAGATTTGAACTCTTGGGTCTGAGGGAGGAGGCTGGGGGGGTGGGGGCGGCGGCCTGGACTCCCAGGTCTGAGGGAGGAGGCTGGGGGCCTGGAGTGGCCGGGTGGGCCGCCCAGGGCAGGTCGCAGGGCCTGGCGGGCTCTGCTCCACTCCGCCTGCCCCACCCGTCGGAGCAGACGCGGCCCGGGCGGGTAGACGGGCCGGGCGTCTCCCCGTCCGCCCCCGGACGCCGGAATCTGGGCCCCCGGGGGCGGGGCATGAGGGGCGAGGCACAGGCCAGAACCTGCCCCCCTCCCGGGCCCTGAGCCCCAGCCGGACTGAGGCGGCCGTGGTGCCAGGGACCGAGAGGGGGCCCGGACCCCTCGGCGGGCAGACGGCCCGGGGCCCTGACGCGCCACGTGGACCTCGGGAGTCCCGCGCGCAGCACCGGGGCTGAGCGGGGCCCAACCCGGCTCGCGGGGCCAGGGACGCGCACCCCGCAGTGGGCACCCTCCGCCGCGCCCCCTCCCCTCCCCGGCCCCGCCCATCCCGGCAGCCAATCAGAGCCCCCCGCCGCCCCGCGGCCGCCGCACACCCCCCAGCCCGCCCCCTGGTCCCCACCCGCCGCCGTCTGTCCGCATCCCCTTGCCTCTCCAGTCTTCCCCCCCTGGCGGGCCTCGCCTTCACCTCCGGGGCTCTCTGCCTTAGTTTCCCTCCCGGACCCGCTCAGGCGGCGCCCCTGGGTGGCAGAGTTCAGGGAACTCCCTGGTGGTCCGCTCCTGGGGATGTCCATGTCTGCCCTGTCGGGGGACCCGTCGAAGGACACTCTCGCCTCGCTGCCAGTCTCTTGTCCAGTCCCTCGCGCTTCGCCTGGTCTCCCGCAGGCGGTGCCCAGCTCTCCACTCCGTCTGTCCCGTCAGGGTGTCCATCTCTGATTAACCCCTCCTCGCGACGTGGGTCCCCCCCTCGTCCTCCCTGACCGCCCCCCCCATTCACTGGAAGCCACTTACTGTTCATGGCCCGCCAGGGCAGGGGTCCCCGGGCAGGAGGCGGGGAACCCTTTAACCCTCCCCTGTCCACTGCGGGGTTCCCTGGGGGTCAGCTGGGCCTCGGCCTGGGAGGGGAGGCATGTGCGCGGGGGGAGCAGAGCGGCCCGGCAGCAGTGCGGGAGTGTGCCGCCTGGGGGGTTATATAGGGGGCCGGGGCGGGCGGGCGGGGGGCAGGCGGCAGGGAGGGCGCCCTGACACATTCTGACTCACCCTCCCCCGCCTGCCTTTTCCATTCACACGGAGCCGCGCAGCGCTCACGCCTGCTCAGCGGACGGCGGCGCGGAAGGAAAAGTTGGAAAAGTTGAAAGGGAAAGGGGGTCGGAGAGGGGGCTGGTGGAGGTCATTGGCGTCCCCTCTCCCTCCACCTCCCTCAGCGGGCTGCCCCGCTGGAGCGCCTCAGGCCCCGCTGCCGGTGGGGGGTGGGGGGGCAGGACCCCGTTGGGCAAGGGACAGAGCCACAGGGGCAGCGCTGGCCTGGGGGACAAGGCCAGGACAGTGGAGGTTGCAGTGGGCAGCCCCTGCGAGATGCTCACGCCACTCTGGCAGAGACACGGAAACTCGGGGCACGCAGCCTGAGGGGACACAGATGCTCAGGGCGTCTGCGGTGCCGGGTCCCACCCTGGGCAGGGAGCAGAGGTGCCTGGAGGCTCAGAGCACGTGGCAAGGTGGGCAGAACAGATTTATAGGAGGTCTCATCCCCATGAGGGAGCCGCAGCTGGGCAGAGGAAGCAGGAAAACCAAGGCAGGGGTCCTGCAGTGCTGGCGCTGGGAGCAGGAGATGGGGACCGTGAGACACCTGGGGAACCCGGGCCAGACAGGTAGTGATGAAAGTGGAAGAACCAGGAAGCCCCTGAGGCGAGGGGAGACCACAGTACCTCAGCTCCCTACCTCTGCCTCCGTCCCCGCAGCTGTGAAATGGTGCTGCCGGGGTGGTGTGCAGGGAGAGCCTGGGGCAGGGCACAGTCCCTCAGTAAGCAGGACCACAGATGGCTTCAGAACCTTTAATTCATCTCTCCACAGAGGAGAGTCCAGAGGGGGCTCAGCCTGGAGCCCTGGGGTGATGGGGGCAGGGGAGAAGGAAGGGAGCAGCAGCTTAAGGAGACCCTGAGCACCCTGACACACTGACTTGTGGCTCAGCGCCCCAGCAGTGAGGGTGCCCACAGGAGCCAGAGCTCCCAGGCCAGCCACGGCAGCACCGGGAACGGGACGGAGGCAGACAAAAGGTACCAGGGCTTCCACCGCCCTGCATGCAGCTGTGACATGGTCCTCCCCCTCCCCACCGCGGTGGGGGGGCGCAGGCTGCCCCCCAGGAGGTGAGGTCACAGCCCCCCTGTGCGGGACATGACCTCATCGCTGCAGGTAAGGTTCCCTTCCCCTGGCCAGCAGGGCACTTCCAGACCCCCTGGAGACTGCAGCCCAGTGCCCCTTGGGCCTCAGACCTCGGACCACTGGGTCTCCGCCCTTTGGGGGGCCTGTTTCCGGCTGAGTCAGTGAGGGGGGCCCCAAGGTTGCGTCAGTGAGGGGAGAACTGACGTAGCCCCCCCACCAGCGTGGCCAGCCAAGGTGACTCAGGCCACCAGCCTGGGGGATGAACTGACCCAAGGGACGGGGACAGGGCAGCCAGCCAGGAATCGGGGGGCTTCCCCCAGCTTCATGAAGGTGGCCAGGCTCCTTCCTCAGACCCAGGGTCCAGGCCCCCGCCCCCTCCTCCCTCAGACACAGGGTCCAGGCCCCCCCCCCGCCCCCTCCTCCCTCAGACACAGGGTCCAAACTCCCAGCCCCTCCTCCCTCAGACACAGGGTCCAAACTCCCAGCCCCCTCCTCCCTCAGATGCAGGGTCCAGGCCCCCAGCCCCTCCCTCCCTCAGACGCTGGGTCCAGACTACTTCAGTTTCCTCCCTCAGACCCAGTTCCAGGGCCCAGCTCCTCCCTCAGACCCACCGCCCGGCTCCCTAGCCTCCTTCCCTAGCCCTTACTCCCTCACATTTAGTAGTCCCGACCCCCCAGCCCCAATCCCCCCAGACCTAGTGTCCAGTCCCCAGACCGGCTTCCCTGAGACCTGGAGGTCCAGACCTCTAGCCAGTCCTCCCCTTAGTCTGGGTCCAGTCTCCTCTCTCAGACCCAGGTGCCAGTTTAAGAAGGCGTAGAAACCCGTGGGGGTACTGTGGGGTGCTTGTGTCCTTGCTTGTGTGCCCTGGGGTCACAGTCCTGGCTTGGGGAACAGGGAGAGGCAGTGGGGAGCTGTTTGGACTCCTGGGTCCTCCCTGCAGGGGGACATCAAGGGACTTCTGTGAGGACGTGGTAGGACGAAGAGGCAGGTAAGGCAGTAAGCTAGAAGGGGATGGGCAAAGGGCGGGGGCTGGGGTCCCAGGTGGGCAGGGAATTGGCGGTGGGGGTAGCCTATGAGGTGGGGCAGCTGTGGTGAGGTCAGCAGGTCCAGGGCTGTGTGTGTCCGTCTGTCTGTCCCTGGGGGGTCCTGTCTGGGCTCTGGGGGGTGACGGGGGCAGGCGGGCCGCAGAGGCTGCCCAAACCTGTCATTAGCGGTGAGGGCCGTGACGGCGGCGGGGGGGGGAGACCATCCCACCCCAAGGTCCCTGGCGTCCCGCCCCCCACCCCCTCCTTGATCCCCTGAGGAATCCCGGGAATTGCGAAGTGGGTCCAGATGATGTTGACACAGGGAAACGGTCAGCAGCTGTGGGGCCTCAGCTCCGCAGCCCTCTGATCCCACGACCCCCTGCCGAGCCCCTCTGATGGGGGGGTGGCGGGGGTTGAGGCACGCGGCAACGTGTATGGTAGACACATGCGTCAGCAGCTTGCCCCCACCACTGTTCCTGGCCTCTTCCCTCAGATCCAGAGGTCCAGATTCCCATCCCCTCCCCCCTCGGACCCAGACCCAGGAGTCCAGCCCACCAACCTCCTCCCTCAGACCTAGGTGTCCAGACCCCAGTTCTCACTTTTTCTTTTTTTTTTCTTTTTGGGGTCACACCCAACAATGCTCAGGGTTACTCCTGGCTCTTTGCTCAGGAATCACTCCTGGTGGTGCTCGGGGGGACCATATGGGATGCCGGGATCGAACCTGGGTCGGCCACGTGCAAGGGCAAACGCCCTACCCGCTGGGCTATCGCTCCAGCCCCCACTTTCTTTTTTTTTCGTCACACCCGCAATGCTCAGGGGTTTCTCCTGGCTCTACACTCAGGAATCACGCCTGGCGGTGCTCGGGGGACCATATGGGATGCCAGGGATCGAACCCGGGCCGGCACGGGCTGTCCGCATGCAAGCCCTACAGCTGGGCTATCACTCCAGCCCCAGTTCTCACTTTCTAACCCAGGTGTTTACTCCCATCTCCCTGTACACCAAAACTCACTCCCCAGGATTACGGAAGCCCCACTTGCTGTGCAGATATAAAGCAGTGCATGGGCGCACCCTGACACCTACTCAGGCTGTTTCTTCTGGGCTGAAGGGAGTCACTCAAACTTAAAGGGTCCCCAGTTGCACCCCGTCCTGCCTGTAGGACCCCTGGAGAGTCCTGGCAGGGGGCTCAGGAATTCTGGAGACTGGGGGTGGGGGAAACAAAAGGCAAATGCACTGGCCTGTGGCTCAGCTCCACGTCCTCATGGTCTGTGGGTTGCTTTTCTAACAATGGGGTTCACTGAGGCCCCTCAACCACATCCCCCAGTTGCTAGTCGTGGCAACCAGCTTTCAGCATGGGGTGCAAAGCTGAGTAGTCTCAGCACTCCAACTTTCTGAGAGTTTGGGGCCACACTGGCCATGCTCAGAGAGCACTCCTGACTGTGCTCAGGGAGCACTCCTGGCTCTGTGCTCAGGAAACCTCCTGGCGTTGTGC
>JAJIBD010015802.1:0-25860 GCA_021461705.1 Cryptotis parvus | reverse complement strand
GATATGCCAAATCCAGTAACAGAAATGTTTATTTTCCTGACCCGAAAGAGCCCTTAAAACGGCAGCAGTACGAAAGGCAAACAAGCAGTGCCTGATACTCACTAAACGTAACATTAAATACACATGAACTAAATTTCTTTTTGGTTTTCAGATCACACATGTCAATGTTGGAGGACACAATTCCAGTTTAGTGTTCAGTGGAGCCTGGCAGTGTTCAGTGGATCAAGAGGTGTTGGGGAGCTGCAGGGGTCCCCAACAATTTTTTTGCTTTTTAGTCACACCTAGCAATGCTCAGACATGACTCGCAGACATGGGGCAGAGCTGCTACTGACTCTCCCTGTGACCAGCTGCTCACGAGGCGTCCGGGAGGGATGGTGGGTTCTAGTCCTGGCCCACCACCCCATCAGAGCCTCGCAACAAGTCAGACGACCCCCACTCCATGAGGGCCTCCATTTTCCACATCCGGACTTCTCTCTCCTCAGACCTCCACCCAGCAGACCAGCCTATCAGTGCCTGGCTCATCGAGTTCCACCCTGCAGCAGTCTTTCTTAAATCCGGCTCAGGTATGCCGGTCCAGAGACTCGCAGACATGGGGCAGAGCTGCTACTGGCTCTCCCTGTGACCAGCTGCTCACGAGGCGCCGGGAGGGATGGTGGGTTCTAGTCCTGGCCCACCATCCCAGCAGAGCCTCGCAACAAGCCAGACGACCCCCACTCCATGAGGGCCTCCATTTTCCACATCCGGACTTCTCTCTCCTCAGACCTCCACCCAGCAGACCAGCCTATCAGCGCGCCTGGCTTGCGCCGCTGCGGTCGCGTGGTTCATCAATAAATGCTGGACTTAGAGATGCCTACAAGAGTATGCTACCTGCACAGCAGAGCCTGGCAAGCTACCCGTGTTGTATTTGATATATATGCCAAATACCAGAAACAATTATAGACTCATTCCGAATGGATTGAGGCTCTTTATGTTCCTGGAGCAAGCAGATGCCTTGGGCTCTACTAGCATGAGACAGGACATATGGAGATGTTACTGGGGCCCGCTCGAGCAAATAGATGATGAACGGAAAGACAGTGATACAGTGATACCTAGCAATGCTCAGGGGTTACTCCTGGCTCTTCATTCAGGAATTACTCCTGGCGGTGCTCCGGGGACCATATGGAATGCCAGGGATCGAACTCAGGTCGGCTATATGCAAGGCAAATGCCTTCTTTGCTGTGCTATCTCTCTGGCCCTGGTCCCCAACAATATTGGGGGACAAACCACAAGTTCAGCTCAGTAGTAAAAGCCTTTACTAATTACCAATAATAAAACAAGTTCTACTATAATCCAAGATAATGGGATTCCCCAGACCTCTAGCTCTTGGTCAGAGCTCCAACCATGCACTTGGGCCCAGGTCTCCCCACCAAAGTGAATGGCCCTACCTCAAGTCAGTCCCTTTATATATACCCCAGAGCCATAATCCTTTCTTAGGGAGGGTAGCGCCAACAAATATCAACAAATCAGCTTTCAGATGTAGATGTAGGTGCTACATCTGTTTCAGGTCTAAACAAGTGGTCATGTCAGGGCCTAGTCCTTTCCTCTGAGTTACCTCTTATGTCAAAACACCGGAAAGAGAGAGGGGACTGGTATAGAAAAATACATCATATGGATATATTAATGGGGAGAATCATAATTTCAGGCCATGGACTTCATGAAATATAGATGGTATCACTTGTACCACTTGTATCATTTGTCTTCCTGCTCATCAATTTGCTTGAGCACCAGTAGCATCTCCATTCGTTCCTGTCATGTGCTAGTGTAGTCTTAGTGCATCTGCTCTCTACAGGAACCTGGAGAGCCCTCAAACCATTCGGTCAGGCCATGGGAGTGAGGTCCATCATCGTTACTGTACTTGGCATATTGAATACTACACGGGTACTTTGTCAGGCTCTGCCATGTGGGTGGAATACTCTCTGTAGTAAAGAGGCTCTCAGTTTATTCATTTACTGATGAACCACAATAGGGAGAACCAGTAGCAGCTCTGTCCTGTGTATCTGTGTCTCTGGTTCGAGCACACCTGGGCTTGAAATAGGCTTTTCTGTGGGGTGGGACTCTGACAAGCAGAGCTTGAGATCAGCTTTTCTCTTGGCTGGAGCTCTGACAAGCTGTGGAGTCTGGATGTTAAAATTGGCTGCCATCATTCTTCTGAAAACTGGATATTGAGTTCCCATTTGATTCAGCAATAGCACTCCTGGGAATATACCGAGAGACCGAAGAACACATAGCAGAAACACTATCTGTACTTCTTTATTCATCTCTGCACTATTCACTATAGCTAGAATCTGGAAACAACCTAAATGCCTGAGAACAGAGGACTGGCTAAAGAAACTGTGGTATATCTACACTATGGAATACTATGCGGCTGTCAGAAAAGATGAAATTATGAAATTTACCTGCAAATGGATGGACATGGAGACTATCATGCTGAGTGAAATTAGTCAGAAGGAAAAGGACAGATATAGAATGACTGCATTCATTAATAGGACATAAATAGATACCAGTGTTTTACTAAGTGTGGGAAATGGTAATGGCAGACTAAAACTCACCATTGAATATACACAAAGAGACTTACGTAATAAACTCTAAATATCTGCAGGGCTAGCCACAATGTGTAAAAAAGAGGGAGAGTGATGCAGAGACAGAGAGGGAGACAGAGAGAGAAAGAGAGGAAATGGGGGGCACCTCTATTGAGGCAGCCTGGGGGTGGGCGGGAGGGGGTGGGTATATTGGTGGTGGGAATGGGGCACTGGTGGAGGGATGGGTGCTGGAATACTGTATTACCAAGAACCAATTATGAACACCTTTGTAATTATATGTCTCACAGTGGTATAATAAAAAATTTTTAAATGGCTGCCATCATGGTGTGGAGGTCCCTCTGGCTTCTTCCAAGGCTCTATGGGGATGGTACCCACAAGGTTCTTTTAATACTCTGCTCCAGGGTAACTCTGCATGATCTGTCCTCTGTATAATGAAAGGGTCATGCTCTGTTGTGTGAGGGCAAACTAGTTAGATCCCTCCTTTGATCTTGGCAGAGTTGATAAACAGTAATCTTAATGTAGCCAGGGTGGTGGTCTCCTGGTAAATTCTAAGTGTCCCACACAGGGACCATTGGATGTTAAAAAGGAATTGTGCCCAATCTAGATAGCATTGAAATCATAGTAGAGATTATAATAATATTCCAAAAGTTATTAATTCAGAGTCAAAATGACTCTTGTAACTGCCCACACCCTCCATCAGCATTTACACAAGAGATCTCATTAGCATGAACCTTGGCTTAAATAGATGTAAATGGCTTAAAATGCAAGCTTGACCCTGTCATTCAACAATGAAGTACCAGGGATTGAACAATCTCCTTCATGCAAACTATACACTATGTGTACAGCATGAAGACCGTAGGTATGATCCCTGTCACTTGAAAAAAAGAAAAAATTAAATTACTTTCCAAAAAATTTCATGACTTAGAAATACATTTATTGGGGCACAAGCAATAACACAGCAGATAGGGTATTTGCCTAATATGCAGACAACCCAGGTTCAATCCCGGCATCTCATATGGTCCCCAAGCACCACCAGGAGTAATTCCTGAGCGCAAAGCCAAGAGTAACCCCTGAGCATTGCCAGGTGTGACACACCCCTGAAAAAAAGAAATACAATTAAATGGAAAATTAAATATCAAAAACATGACCCATAAAAGAATAAAATGGTAGCTGGAGAGAGAGAGAACTGTCTTGAGCACAACCAACCCAGTTTCAATCCCTGACACTACAAATGTTTCCCCTGGTCCCTGCAGGAATGATCCCTGAGCACAGTGCCAGAGTAAGGTCTGAGCATTGCCCAGTGTGGCCCAAAAAAAGAAGAAAAAGAAGAGAGTGGGCCAGTGCAGGTATTACTAACCATAGTAAAGTAAGTAAAGTCTTGCATTCTAATACCTGGGGTCAATCCTAGGAACCATTTTTATACAAGTTCTCTCAAAATGCATCTTTAACTTTAACTGTTTTTTTTTTTTTTATTTTGTTTTGTTTCATATGGGGAGAGAGCCACACTTCACAGTGCTCGGGGATTCAAGAGCTGTTTCTGCCACTTTCTGGAGAACCACATGGTACTGCAGATCAAGCCCAGGCTTTTGTCCAGAAAACACAACAAAAAAAGAGGAAATTGAATATTTTGCTGCCTAATTTTATTTATTTGGGTTTTGGGGGCCACACCCAATCACATCCTGACTGTGTAGTCAAAAAATCATTCCTGACAGGGCTCAGGCGAACATAGCAGGTACCTGGAATTGAACCTTGGGTTCACCATATACAAGGCAAATGCCCTACTATACCCACTGTAGTATTGCTCCAACCCTGATGCCTAGTTTTATTTTGTTTCTTAATTTTTATTCAGTTGAGGGTACACCCAGCAGAGCAGAAACCAGCTTTCCCCGTTGAACCCCCTGCATTCCATGGACCACGAGAGCAACTTCCGACCCAAGTCCACCATCGCGATGGAGCCTCGGAGCAGCACAGAGAAACCCCCCACACCTTGCTGGCAGCGATCTTTACAATCCACACTCTGCAGCAGGTAAGATCTCCACCCAGCAGACTAATCCAGTCTCCAGCCCGCAGATTAATCCAGTCTCCAGCCTGGCTTGTCAGAAATCCAGCCTACAAGGACCCGCCATGCAGAGACCCGCCCTTCAGAGGAGAGTATTTCAAGCGCAGGAACGCTTGAGCCTAAGACACAGGTACACCCAGCAGAGCAGAAACCAGCTTTCACCATTGCAAGCGGCCGCACAATTTACCTCCAATTACTGTAAATATTCTACCCACCCCTCTGAGAGAGCCCCACAAAGTAATGAGAATATAGCACCCGCATGGCAGAGCCTGGCAAGCTGTCGGATGTGTGTTCGATATGCCAAATCCAGTAACAGAAATGTTTATTTTCCTGACCCCGAAAGAGCCCTTAATATGGCAGCAGTAAGAAAGGCAAACAAGCCGTGCCTGATAAAATTTCATGGCCATCTTAGGCTGCCAAAATGAAGAAGGACTAAAATGATTGTCTGTACTTTCAATGAACGTACACTGGCATCGGAAGCATATATTGAGGATCTGATGCTGCAAGTGCAAAAGATCAAGTACAACATCATTGGTCTGACTGTATTTGACACCAGAGAAGAATTGTTCCTTGGAACATAACACGAAAGAGGCATCGGTGGCATTGGTGTCCTTGTCAACACGAACATGGCCGTAAACATTGATTCATTTGAATGCTTAACAAACCGAATAGGACGATTACACTTGAAGAGATGTGGCCCACTGCCAGCAATTTCTATCTTCATTGTCTACGCACCAACATCCACATACAAAGAAGATGAAATTGAGAAATTCTACATGGAATTGGAGGAGTTCTATAAAAAGATCACACCTTCTACAAGATCATAGTCTGTGCTTTTAATGCCAAGATAGGACCAAGAAGATCGGCTGAAGAACTCCACATCGGGACCCATGGCCTAGAATGGAACGAACAGCGTGAGAGACTAACTGAGTTCATCATGTCCACCAAGACCATTCATGGGAACTCACAGTTCCAGAAAGCTGAAGCGAAACGTTGGACATAGGAATCTCCTGGTGGACAGTTCCACAGTGAAATTGACCACATCATATTCAATCGATGGTTTTGTCTGACCGATGTTGCTGTCGTCCCCAAATTCCAAACAGGATTGAACCACCATCTCCTTCATGCAAAATTCTACTTCACGCAATGGGGAGAAAAGGCTGCAAAGTTTAAGAAGAGAACTCTCAGAACGACCACCAACTGGGAACTCTTTGGCACCATTGCAGCAACATGGGAAGATACCATCATTGACGACATCAATGAAGAATACAACCGACTGGTTCAGCACCTCCATGATTGTGCGAAGAATGCTGAGAGAGAGAAAGACACAAAAGAACGCCTGTTTTCAGAAACTCTTGAGCTCATTCGCCAACGTGGCAAGGCGCAAGCCTCAGGAGACCAAATGCTAACATCCAAGCTTGCTAAACGGTGCAGAGAAGCGATAAAAGAAGACCTCAAAGACAGAAGAGCAGAAATACTGAAAGATGCAGCAGAAGCCGGGAAAAGCATTCGCACTGCCCGCCTGTCCTTTGCCAACTAAAAGACCAAGATGACTGCCCTCCAACGCCCTAATGGATCTATCACATCTTCCAGAAAGGCAATGGAGAAGATTATCCGGACTTCTACTCAAATCTCTTTGATAGCCACAGCCACCTTCCCACATAACAAATTCCACAGGATGGATATGTCATTCCAAATGTTCTCCATTCTGAAATCCGACATGCCATCTTGTTGGTAAAGAAGGGAACAGCACCAGGCCCAGACAAAGTCAGACCCGAACATCTGAAGAATCTGCCTTCGGTACTTATCAATACACTAGCTCGGCTCTTCACATGCTACCTGTCTGAATGCAAGATGCCCTCCCAATGGAAAACCAGCAGGACAGTTCTACTGTTAAAGAAGGGAGACATTCACGACATTGGCAACTATCACCCCATCTGCCTGTTGTCTGTCATCTACAAGCTGTTTACACGAGTCATCCTGAACAGGATTAGCAGAACACTAGATGAAGGACAACCAAGCGAGCAAGCAGGCTTCCGGAAAGGATTCAGCACAATCGACCATATCCACACAGTAACCAAGCTCATCAAGGTTTGTAGGGAGTACAAGATGCCGCTCTGTCTCACATTCATTGATTTACAGAAAGCCTTTGATTCTGTGGAGACTGAAGCGGTCATCAAGGCCCCTAGCCAAGCAGGGCGTTCAACCCCAATACATCAAGATCCTTCGTGAGCTGTATTACGGATTCACCACCAGAATCTCACCATTCTACAAAGAAGTGATCATTAATGTGAAAAGAGGGGTTCGACAGGGTGATACCATTTCACCAAAACTCTTCAGAGCCACCCTCTAGAACATCATGCGACAATTAGAATGGGAAGGAATGGGAGTGAAGATAGATGGTCGGCAACTACACCACCTCCACTTCGCTGATGACATCGTTCTAATAACACCAAACATTAGCCAAGCGGCACAAATGCTGGCTGACTTCGACCGAGAATGTGGAAAGATAGGTCTACAGCTGAATCTAAACATTTCCATTGGACCTATCACGTGCCAATGTAGCCCAATGGCATTTGGTTGATTCAGGAATATGGAGAGCCTCAAACTGTTCCTTCAGGGTCTTGACAAGGAAGTCTGACCATCTTGTCGGTGGGCAGCCACGTGATCTTTTGACATCCCGTGGGATCCAGTCGGTAATGACTCTAGTCCAGCGGTTGTCTCCAAATTGCATTACATGTCCAGCCCATCTGATTTTTATGAAAAATGAAACTAGTTTATTTTCATGTTTATGAAAAATGAACTAGTTCCAGAGGCCTCATTCATGCTCAATGGAACAAACATCTCTGAATGTAGCAGTTATGTGTACCTAGGTCAAGAAATCAACATGATGAACGACCTAAAACCTGAGCTGCGCAGGAGGAAAAGAGCGGCATGGAATGCCTTCAAAAGCATCGAAGAAATAGCTAAAAGGACAAAGAACCTCCGGCTCCCGGCACATCTCTTTGACTCCACTGTTCTCCCTGCATTAACATACACCTCAGAGATCTGGCCCTACGAAAGCAGGATGAGAATGTTATTCGGATCTCCCAGAGAGGAATCAAAAGAGCTATGCTTGGAATATCATGCCTCACTCAAGTGAGAGAAGAAATCCGGAGTTCTGACCTCCCTCGCTATTCCAGAATCAGGGACGCTGTCTTGTTTGCCAAGGCATCGAAAATCAGATGGGCTGGACATGCAATGCGATTTGGAGACAACCGCTGGACTAGAGCCGTTACTGACTGGATCCCACGGGATGTCAAAAGATCACGTGGCCGCCCACCTACAAGATGGTCAGACTTCCTTGTCAAGACCCTGAAGGAACGGTTTGAGGCTCTCCATATTCCTGAATCAACCAAATGCCATTGGGCTACATTGGCACATGATAGGGTCCAATGGAAATGTTACTGGCGCCCGCTCTAGCAAATCGATGAATAACGAGATTCAAGTGATCAATTTTTATTAAAGATCCATGATTTACAAAGTTACTGATCATTGAGTTTAGGCATACAATAATTCAACACCAATCCCTCTACCAGTGCCAACTCCCCTCCACTAGTGTTCTCAGATTCCCTTTACACCCAGATGTCCACCCTATCTCTGCCTGTCAATGTGACAGACACATTATAAAGGTTCAGTATTTTGCTGCTTAAATCTCATGTTTTCAGTTCTGTTAAATCTGTGTCTTGGATACATGGCTATTTCCCTCATAAAATCACAGGTATAACTGAAACCATGATATCTTCATTGCCCATTACTTCTCGTTCTCTTCTCTCCCCTCCCACCCATGACCCCCCACCTTGATTTCTTTCTCTACCCATCTCCTCTCTAGACGCTAGGGTCAAGGAAGATCTAGGCATCCCCCTCTTACTACAATTCATTTCTTCATCTGGTAGTCTATATTTCACAGATAAGTTAGATCATCCTGTGTCTTTCTTCTTCTGACATACTTAACTTCCAGTTGCTATCATGTGGCCGCAATTTGCATGATTTCATCAATTTTTGCAGATGCGTAGTATTCCATTGTGTGTATGTCTGTGTACATATATATATATATATATATATATCACATATTCATAATCAATTCATCTGTTGTTGAACACCTCAGTCAATGCCACATCCTGGCTACTGTGTACTGAGTGCAGCAATGAATATTGGTGTGCATATTCCTTTAGAGAAAGTGCTTTTATGTCCTGGAATATATGCCCAAATGTGGAATTGCTGTGTCCTATGCAGTTCAATTCTAAGTTTACTGAGAACTAAGGGGTATGTGTACTAGACAACATTCCCAACAACGGTGGATGGGTGTTCCTTTTCACCACATCCCTATCAACACAAATTGTTCCTACTATATTTGATATGTGCCATTCTCATGGGCGAGATCTCATTGACATCTTGATTTGGGTTTTTCTGATGATAAGTGATACTGAGCATTTTTATGTGCCTACTGAATGCATAATTTTAAAACTTTTTGAATTTAAAAGACATTGAGAAATGTAGAGGGAGGGGCTGGAGCCACAGTATAGCAGGCAATACACTAGTCTTGCTTGCAGCCAACCCGAGTTGGACCCCTGCCACCTATGTAGTCCTCCAAGCCCTGCCAGGAGAGACCCCTGAATACAAGGTCAGGATTAAGCACTGAATACTGAGTGAGGAGCGGAACAGCCCCTGAGCACTGCTAAAAGCAAATACAAACACAAAGCTGAGAGCAACTTCTGATCCCTTTAGATATGGCTTCAAAAGCAAAGTAAATTTTATACTAACAAATAAAAATTCCACTACAATTCTTTCTGTATTCCTTTGTTTAGGTTAGCACAACCATTTTCTTTAGAAACAAAGAGAGAGAGTCCCAAAAAGGAAAGAAATGACTGCACAACTGTGCAGGGAAGTATAAACTCCAGAATGCAGGGTGCCTACAACCCAGCATTTCTACACCCAGCACCTACCCAGAGAAACAAAGATCTTGACCATGAATGTTTCCGTTCCTTTTTGTGTTGGCAGGGAGCCACACCTGGTAGATCTCAGGAGCCACTCTGACTGGTAATCATTCCTGGTGGTACGTCAAAGCATGTGCTCCAGCCCGTGGAACACATGGGCTGCCGAAGGTGAGTACGCACTGGAGTTACTCATAATTGTGATGCAGGTGAGGCAGAAGTGATGGCGGGTCTCTGTGCTCACTTGCGATTCCCAGATTCCCAAATAATTTCAAGAATGAAATATTGAATAATAATGATGCTCAGACTCAGATTGGAAAGTAGAAAAGTTTTATTGGAAAGTAGAAAAGAAAGGAAAGGAACTCTGGGACTGAAGCAATAGCACAGCAGGTAGGCATTTTCCTTGCTCACAGCCTACCTGGGCTTGATTCCCAGCATCCAATATATGGTCCCCGAGCATTGCTAGGAGTAATTCCTGAGTGAAGAGCCAGGAGTAACTCTTGAGCATCCCTTAGTGTGACAAAAAAAAAAAAGAAAGAAAAAAGAAGGAAAGGAACTCCCCTTGCAGGGAGGAACTTAATATAGGAATACGTTAACTATGCTCTTTTGTGGTGTTTTTATAGGAAAACCAGACCTTTGTGTTTCAGGGAAAGCAGGGACTTTAAAGGCTTTTCTGCAGACCCTTTTAAATAGAAATTGATCTCTTGGCAAATGTTACAGAAGATGTGGCTCTAACAGATCCTTGTCTTAGGTATTTCCCATTATCTTAACCTCACAGTAAGGTTAAGCTCTAGGGCAGAATTTTATGATGAACAATAGTTAACTCACTGTTTATCAGAAAAATCCCAGGAATTTACAGGAAGTAAAAAATGTATGATGGGCCTGCCCAAAACAGTACTGCTCAAAGCAGCTGGTGAGAGTAAACTGAGTCTTCCTCTTTCAAATGCCAGAAGCGGAAATTCCAGATGATATCAAATAGCAAAGGAATGAGTAAACCATGTAAGTGTCCATATGTTGGAATTTTATCCTGCAACAAAAAGGAATTACCTGAAATAATAAATGTGTTGCTAAATCAAAGACGGTATGATTCTATTTAAATAATATAACTAGAAATGCAAATCTACAAATCAATAGATTAGATTACTGTTTAGGCCTAGAGTATGGGAATTAACTGCAAATGAGAGGAAGAAAAGTTATGAGTGATGCAAATGACTTTAAAATTTTTTTTCATTGGGAGCCAGAGTGATAGTACTGATGCAGGTGGGTCTCACGGGTGGCTAATGGGTGGCTTATCTGAAGCCCGAAGGGGAGAGAGATGGTCGCTTTCTCCCCAGCCGCCTCTGCCGCCCGGGACCCACTGGAAAGATTTAGGACTGATAAAGTCTGTGATGAGCCCCTGCATGGTGTGGGCCTGAGTCCCACCAGTCCCACCAGGTGACCGTCAAGCCACACCTGATGTCCGCTTGGTCTCTAGGCACAGGAGTTGATCCTCACCACCCAAGATTTCTTGGGGAGCCACAGACTCAGGCTGGAGCAAGGAATTACCCTTTGCAGGAAAGGAAAGTCAGTACTAGGCCTTACCCAGGGTTTCCTCAGGGTTCTTGTCCAAAAAAGGCTTCCTCGCAAAAAAAAAGAATTTTTTAGGAGTCAAAGAGCAATGAAGTTTTACAAATTTTATTAAGGAGGCTTTAGGAAAGGGAAGAGGAAAAGAAAGTAAGAGAGTAACACACTCAAGAGAGAACACAGGCTATCCCAAATGTTGTAGGCAGGCAGACAGGGGGGTCCCCACATGGCAAATGAATTCTTGCCCTAATCCTGTCCAAAGTCACCTTTTTGGAACCAGGAACCAAGACTTGATAAGACCCATTAACCAACAACAAACCCTGAGGGAGCTGGATCAATCTTTCTCTGTCCATCCCTTAATCTGGCTACATTCCAGGACAGGAGATCCAGCAGGAACAGAGGTCAAGAAAAGGAGATTTTCGGGGCCTGAGCAGGTAGACAGCAGGTAGGGCGTTTGCCTTGCAGGCAGCAGGCCCATGCTGGCCCTGGTTCGATCCCCCAGCATCCCATATGTTCCCCTGAGCACCGCCAGGAGTAACCCCTGAGCATTGGCGGGTGTGACCCAAAAAAGCAAAAAAAAAAAAAAAAAAAAAGGAGATTTTTCAAAGAAGTCCACTCCCTTGGCAACGGCCCTAGCAACCTAGGTTGACTCCCCATATGGGAGTATCTTGGGGAGAAATCTATAAAAGCCATCCATCCTGACCAAAGGACAGCGCACACATGCTGCTTTGACACACATGCTGCCTGAGCCCATGTGGTGCCCAAGAGTCGGCGAGCAGTAAAGTAAAACAGGTTTTATTAAGGAGGTTTTAGGAAAGGGAAGGAGGAGGGAAAGTGAGAAAGAGAGATTCGGGAGATTTGGGCAACACACGTGCTCAGGGACCACATGTGCTTGACCACCCTTGGCACACATGTGTGTGCCACCCTTTGGTCAGGACGGCTTTTATAGATTTCTCCCCAAGGTACTCGCATATGGGGCTTCAACCTAGGTTTCTATGGCCATTGCCAAGGGGAGAGTAGACTTTGGGAGTGGTCTTCTTTGAAAATCTCCTTTTCTAGACCTCTGTTCCTGCTGGATCTTCGGTCCAGGAATGTAACAGGATTAAGGGCTGAGCAGAAAAAGGTTAATCCAGCTCCATCAGGGCTGTTCCTGTTCCAAAAGGTGACTTTGGACAGCCTTAGGGCAAGAATTCATTGCCATGTGGGGACTCCCTGTCTGCCTGCCTACATCAATACAGTGGGTAGGGCATTTACCTTGCCAGATGTGACCCTAAAATTGAAAAAAAATTCAAAAAGAGCTGGAGCTATAGTACAGAGGGTATGCATTTAGCTTGCATGCAACAGACCACACACTCTATATGGTCCCCCAAGCACCACCAGTAGCAATCCTTGAGTGTAGAGACAGGAGTAACCTCTGAGCACCACTGGGTGTGGCCAAAAGTCCTCCAAAAGTATGGGGGAGAGGGTTGAATCCCTTCCAGCTAGTCTTAGTTTTCCCTAACCTTACATATTCAAGGAGTAGGAATGAAGTCACAAAAAAGTTTTAACACCATGTGGGGTCTGAGCAATAGTACAGCAAGGCAGGCACTTGCCTTGCACAGTGCCAAAGGGAAGTTTTCAATCCTTGGCATCCCATATGGTCCGGAGCCTGCCAAGAGTAATTCCTGAGTGCAGAGCCAGGAGCAACCCCTGAACATCACTAGGTGTGGCCCCAAAACAAAACAAAAGGTTTTAACACCATGGAGCCTTAAAGATAGTACAGCTATTAGGCACTTGCCTTGCAAGCAGCCAACTTGGATTCAGTCCCTAGCCGCCATATGTTCCCCTAAGCCCTGCCAGAAGTGATCCCTGTGCTTAGAGGCAGGAATAAGTCCTTAGAACATCTGGGTATAACAAAGAGACTTAAGTGATAAACTCTAAATATCTGCAGGGCTAGCCACAATGTGTAAAATAAGAGGGAGAGAGATGCAGAGACAGAGAAAGAGACAGAGAGAGAAAGAGAGGAAACAGGGGTACCTGCTATTAAGGCAGCATGGTGGTGGGCGGGAGGGGGTGGGGTACATTGGTGGTGTAAATGGGGCACTGGTGGAGGGATGGGTGCTGGTATACTGTATTACCAAGAACCAGTTATGAACACCTTTGTAATTGTATGTTTCATGGTGGTATAATAAAAAATTTTCTAAAAAAAAGAACATCTGGGTATAACCCCTTCTCCACAAAAAAAATGAAATATATAAAATTACTAACTGCCTGATAACTGGGTGGGAGAGGTTGCTCAATGGAATTAGGTCTAGCTTTTGCCTGCAGGATGTCTGAGTTTGGTCCTTGGCATTGTTGTGATCCCTTGAGACCCTTGAGCACAGAGCCAGGAGTCACACTCTGTCCCCACTTGTCTCAGCACACCTGGGAGTGAGTCCCAAAACAAATAAACAATAAATAGTCTACCAATAGCTGCCTGGAGCAGTTTTTAAACTGCAAACTAATAAGCAATTTTTTATTCTCAGTTCCTGGTTCCAATGATCTCTTACCAAGTCAAGAGAGCCATTTATTTCCCAGATTCCCAAACATTTCAGGAGCCTGTTGTTTTCCCCTATTGAAGAAAAGAACAAAGCACTTGTTGCAAACCTTTTGAAATAAATCATTGTTAACTGTGATGCTCTTCAAATGACAACAAAAGTTTGGATGTGCAATTAGGCCAATTATCTAGAAAAGGCTGACATTTTGGGACCGCCCACCCTCAGGCCGTGGCCTGGTTTCCCAGCCATTGTCTGCAGGGTGCTTTGAAGCACAACAGACTCTTTGTTATGGAGCTCAGCCCCAAGGTGAGGATCCTGTCTATTCATCCCGGAGGACCCACCCTCCCTCCAGAGCTTCTTGGATTTGTAAAGGTTCTCAAGTATATGCCTGCTAGTTTACAGTCTCCCCCTCTTCCTGCCCACTGCCATTTCTTCTTCCTTAAGGCATTTTAAAGTGGAGACTCTGAGTTAAGTAAATGCACTGAACGTTTTCTAGCCTAGCAACTAAAGGAATCCTCTGATAAGGTGTTGAGGTAGGATTAATAAAAGAGAAAACCTTCTGCCAAGAAAAACAAAACAAAATCTTGTCAATAGTGCCCAGAATTAATTAAATCAGGAGTTGACATTGCAATCTTGCCCCTTATCTATGAAGTCTTTTAGAAGGCTGTGCAAATAAGTATGCTTTTTGGCCAAGACTTCCCTTATGGAAAATTTTGCTTACCTACACAAAACACATAAAAGCAAGCCTAAGCACAAATAAAATGAAGGTGGTTTCAGATTTTTCCCCAAAGCTTTTTGAGTGAACACCAGGCTAGACCTTGCTTAGGGACTGCTCTGAACTGTAAAGGTGCTAGAAGAAGGGGATGTGGCAAAGGGTATATGCCTTCAACCCAGAGACCCCCATGTGGGAAGCCAGCACTCCACTCCACCCCTTTTGAGCTACCTCCCAGACCCCAAAGCATTTTTTAAATTACTTTGGACTTTTCTGTTCCTTCAAACTATGTTGTATTATAGACAGAATATCAAGCAGCAGGATACCTTTTTTTTTTTTTTTTTTTTTTTTTTGGGTCACACTCAGCGACATTCAGGAGGGAGTTACTCCTGGCTCTTTACTCAGGAATTACTTTTGGCGGTGCTTGAGGACAATGTAGGATGCCGGGATCAATACTGGGTCAGTCGCATGCAAGGCACACACCCTACCTGCTGGACTATAGTTACAACCCCAGGAAAGCTTTCTAACCCAAATTCAAATATCCACTTTTCTTGTAGAGATCTAACTTAAACGTCAAAACTCATAAAATGAGTTCTTTAACAGTATTTTTTTTTTTTTTGCCTTTTGGGTCACACTTGGCAGTGTTCAGGGGGTTACTCCTGGCTCTTTGCTCAGGAGAGCAAAGTTACTCCTGGCGGTGTATAGGGGACCATATGGGATGCTGGAGGTCAAACCCAGGGTCGACTGCATGTCACCTTTGGAACCAGGAACCAAGACTTGATGAGAACCATTAACCAACAACAAACCCTGATGGAGCTGGATCAACCTTTCTCTGCCCAACCCTTAATCCAGTTACATTCCAGGACAGAAGATCCAGAAGGAAAAGGAGATTCAGGAAAAGGAGATTTTCAAAGAAGACCACTCCCAAAGTCTACTCCCCTTGGCAATTTCCCTGGCAACCTATGTTGAAGCCCCATATGAGAGTAGCTTGGGGAGAAATCTCTAAAAGCCATCCTGAGCAGAGGACAGCGCTCATGCTGACTAAGCCCATGTGCTGCTTGAGCCCATGTGGCCTCATGTGCTTGAGCACATGTGGTGCCTGAGCATGTGTATCGCCTGCATCTCCCCTCTTGAGATGTGTACTCTCCCTCTCACTTTCCCTCCTCCTTCCCCTTCCTAAAACCTCCTTAATAAAATCTGTTTTACTTCACTGATCCTCGATGCCTGAAAATTCTTTTTCTGCAAGGAAGACAAGAACCCTGAGACAACCCTGGGTAAGGCCTAGGACTGACTTACCTTTCCTGCAAAGAGCAATTCCTTACTCTGTTGTAGGCAGGCAGACAGAGGGGCGCCACATGGCAATAAAATTCCTGAAGAAGAAGAAATCCAGAGCCACACCTGATTGAAAACCAAAACCAAACTTGGCAAGACCACTATCAACAATAGACCCTGGGGAAGGAAAGGCCAAAGGGAATGTGTAAAGCCCATAGGCCACTAGCCCTTTTAAAGGCTTTAGATAATTAACTCTCCTAAGGAAAATAAATCAGCCTCCCAGGCCCAGGACCCAGCTCACAGAAGACTCCAAAGTATTCCAATCAAAGAAGACCACTCGCAAAGTCTACTCCCCTTGGCAATGGCCCTAGCAACTTAGGTTGAAGCCCCATATGGGAGTAACTTGGGGAGAAATCTATAAAAGCAGTCCTGACCAAAGGACACACACACATGCTGCATGGACACACATGCTGCCTGGAGCCCATGTGGCTGAGCACATGTGGTGCCTGAGCACGTGTGTTGCCCACATCTCTCCTCTTGAGATGTGTACTCTCTCTTACTCGCTCTCCGTCTTTGGAGTAGCCCACGCCTCTCCTTTGAGCACGTTACTCTCTCTCTCTTTCTTTCCTCTCCCCCTCTATTAAAACCTCCTTAATAAAGTCTGTAAAGGGGCCGGAGCGATAGCCTAGCAGGTAGGGCATTTGCCTTGCACGCGGCCGGCCTGTGCCGGCCCGGGGTTCGATCCCCGGCATCCCATATGGTCCCCTGAGCACCGCCAGGAGTAATTCCTGAATGCAGAGCCAGGAGTAACCCCTGAGCATCGCCGGTGTGACCCAAAAAGCAAAAAAAATAAATAAATAAATAAATAAATAAAGTCTGTAAAACTTCACTGAAAATTCCTTTTCTGCAAAGGAAGACAAGAACCCTAAGGCAACCCTGGGTAAGGCCTAGGACTGACTTTCCTTTCCTGCAAAGAGCAATTCTCGCTCCAGCCTGAGTCCGTGGCTCCCCGAGAAATCTCGGGTGGTGGGGATCAACTCCAGTGCCTAGAGATCAAGCGGACATCAGATGTGGCTTGACGGCCACCTTGTGGGGCTGGTGAGGCTCAGGCCCATACCGTGCAGGGGCTCATCGAAGACTATCAGTCCTAGGCCTGCCCAGCAGGTCCCAGACGGCAGAGGCGGCTGGGGAGAAAGTGACCATCTCCGGCCTCACATAAGCCTCCCGTGAGGCCCACCTGCATCAACTCCAGCCTGAGTCCTTAGCTCCCGAAAAATCTCAGGTGGTGAAGATCAACTCCGTGCCTAGAGATCAAGTGGGCATCAGGTGTGGCTTGACGGCCACCAAATGGGGCTGGTGGGGCTCAGATCCACACTGTGCAGGGGCTCATTGCAGACTTTATCAGTCCTTAGCCTGCCCAGCAGGTCCCAGGCAGCAGAGGCGGCTAGGGAGAAAGTGACTCTCTCCTCTCCTTCCTGCCTCACATAAGCCACCTGTGAGGCCCACCTATGTAAGTAGTAAGCTCTGAGCACCACAAAACACTCAAAAGTGGGAGGTTGGAGTGACAGCACAGTAGGTCGGGCCTTGTACATGGCTAACCCGGGTTTGATCCCCGGCATCCCATATGGTCTCCTGAACACTGCCAGGAGTAATAATTACTGAGTGCAGAGCCAGGATTAGACCCTGTGCATTCCTGAGTGTGACCCAAAGAGAAAAAAAAAAAAAAAAACACCGGCAGCCAGAGCGATAGTTCAACAGGTAGGGCATTTACCTTACATGCAGCTGACCCGGTTCTATCCCCAGCATCCCTTATGGTCCCCGAGCACCGCCATGAGTAATTCTGGAGTGCAGAGTCCAGAGTAACTTCTGAACATCACTGGGTGTGACCCAAAAGGCAAAAAAAATAAATAAATAAATTTTTTTAAAAAAACACTCAAAAATGGTGTGGGGGGATGATGAGGAAGTGATGTAGGTGGGCCTCATGGGTGACTTATTTGGAGCCGCAAGGAGAGAGAGATGGTCACTTTCTCCCCAGTCGCCTCTGCCACCAGGGACCCACTGGGCAGGCTAAGGACTGATAAAGTCTGCGATGAACCCCTGCACAGTGTGGGTCTGGAGCCCCACCAGCCCCATGAGGTGGCCATCAAGTCACACCTGATGTCTGCTTGATCTCTAGGAATTATCCCCACCACCTGAGATTTCTCGGGAGCCACAGACTCAGGCTGGAGCAAGGAATTGCTCTTTGCAGGAAAGGAAAAGTCAGTCCTAGACCTTACCCAGGGTTATCTCAGGGTTCTTCCTCGCAGAAAAAAGAATTTTCAGGGGGCCACCAGCCATAGCATGAAGAGCCTCACAAGCAGCTGGGGAAGCTGGAACTCGGCTCGCCCCAGGCCCAGCTGACCATGGGGCTCCCAGGAGGACAGATGGGTTTTGGGAGGTGGGCCCATCACCTCTGGGGGGTCCCGGAAGCAGCCGATGAGACTCGCCCACCACACTGGCCACCACCTTCACTGTCCGGATGCTGGGATACTGCCTCACGACCAGATTAACAGAGCAAAACCAGTTTGAGCCCAGGTAGGCGGCTCCCAGAAGCAGGAATCACTGGGAATTCGTCAGATGGAGTCAGGTGTCGGCCATTCCCCCCTCTATTTTGTCGAGCCTGGTGGCCCCGCCCAGGAGCTGCCCTGGGGCCACCAGCCATAGCATGAAGAGCTTCACAAGTGGCTGGGAAAGCTGAAACTCGGCTCGCCCCGGGCCCAGCTGACTATGGGGCCCCCGGGAGGACAGATGGGTTTTGGGAGTGGGCCCATCACCTCTGGGGGGTCCTGGAAGCAGCCGGATGAGACTCACCCACCACGCTAGCCACCACCTTCGCTGTCTAGATGCTGGGATACTACCTCACGACCAGATTAACAGAGCAAAACCAGTTCGAGCCCAGGTTGCGCGGCCACAAGCGGCCGCCGGGTCCATTGGAATAGTGGAAACAGTAATGTCCTTTAATACACTGCGTTCCACGATGTGCAGGAAAGTTTGGCGGGAGGGAGAGATAGAGAGGAGAGAAATGACATACAGAACCTGCCAAGTAGTTGAAGTGTGGGAGGGGGGAGGGAGGTGGGGGGGCATTGGTGATGGGAGATGGGTTTGGGTGGAGGGATGGGTGTTGGAAGACTGTAGAACCAAAACTCTACATGAGCATCTTTCAATTGTATGTCTTGATCACTTGAATCTCGTTATTCATCGATTTGCTCAAGTGGACACCAGTAACATTTCCATTGGACCCTATCACGTGCCAATGTAGCCCAATGGCATCTGGTTGATTCAGGAATATGAAGAGCCTCAAACCGTTCCTTCAGGGTCTTGACAAGGAAGTCTGACCATCTTGTAGGTGGGCAGCCACGTGATCTCTTGACATCCCGTAGAATCCAGTCGGTAATGGCTCTAATCCAGTGGTTGTCTCCAAATCGCATTACATGTCCAGCCCATCTGATTTTCGATGCCTTGGCAAACGAGACAGCGTCCCTGATTCTGGAATAGCGACGGAGGTCAGAACTCCGGATTCCTTCTCTCACTTGAGTGAGGTGTGATATTCCAAGCATAGCTCTTTCGATTCCTATTTCGATTCCTCTTTTGATTGTATGTCTAAAATGGTGTAATAAAATTTGGGGGAATTTTCAGGAATTGACGAGCAGTGAAGTAAAACAGATTTTATTAAGGAGGTTTTAGGAGAGGAAAGGAGGCAGCAAAATGAGAAAGAATACACATTTCAAGAGTGGAGATGTGGGTGACACACGTGCTTGTGCACCACATGTGCTCGGCCACGTGGGCTCAGACAGCATGTGGGCACAGGCAGCATGTGCATGCCATCCTTTGCTCAGGACGGCTTTTATAGGTTTCTTCCCAAGATACTCCCATATGGGGCTTCAACCTAGGTTGGTAGGGCCATTTCCAAGGGGAGTAGACTTTGGGAGTTGTCTTCTTTGAAAAAATCTCCTTTTCTTGACCTCTGTTCCTGCTGGATTTTCTGTCCTGGAATGTAGCCGGATTAAGGGCTGGGCAGAGAAAGGTTGATCCAGCTCCCTCAGGGTTTGTTGTTGGTTAATGGGTCTCATCAAGTCTTGGTTCCTGGTTTCAAAAGGTAACTTTGGACAGTCTTAGGACAAGAATTCATTGCCATGTGGGGACCCCCTGTCTGCCTGCCTATATCAGAAGCAACACAGAACCAGAGGGAGAGTTCAAAGGGCTGGAACATGCTTAGCATGCAGAATGACTGTGAAAATTGGCTGTGGGCCTTGTTCCTTGCAGGAAAGAAAAGTCAGCCTTAGACCTTCCACAGGCCTTTTGGGCTCCTGCCTTTCCCTCAGAGAAGAGCATTTCAGGAGGAGAGAAACAGTGAAATATGACAGATTTTATTTGGAAGTTTTGAGGAGTGTGTGGGTAGAGTCTTGAGACAGAACAGAGGCTTTTCGACACAAACTCTCCAGAAGTAGGAAATGTAAGTATAGAAAGTTGATTAGAGTTCAGCACTGAGGACCCTCAAGCTAATGAGACCCAGAGAGCCCAGCACTGAGGGTCTACAAGTCAAGGAGAGTGACCTAGAGCCAGCAGAAAAGTAAAGAGTTCAAGCATTAGAGACTCAGCTCTGAGGGCTGAGGGTTCCCAAGCCTTACAGTCCTGAACCCCTGAGTCACCGAGGTGTTTGCATTTTATACATTCTGAGTGTCTGTTCTTATCTAAGTCAAAGCAAAAGTACAGGAGCAAATTGGGCAGCCAGCAGTTAGCGTGTCCTGTTCTATGGCTGTTATAAAAACTAAAACAAGGTCAAACTTGGTGTCATACATTTACTTGAGTCATCCACATTATCTGTGTTATTTTATGTCAATGCCCTTGGTGTCTGGCATGTTTCTTTTACAAGGTTGTAAACTCATGACTCTGGAAAGTGCTTCAAGATGGAGTCACAGTGGTTCTGCCCAACCTTTCACAGAGTCAGCGAGTGCCCCAGCACACACCCAGCATTAGATGTGAAAGTATCAAAAAAAGTACCAAAATTCATATCTCAAGATGAGAGATGTGGGTGCACGTGTGCTTGGGCACCAGTTTTGCTCAGCAGCAACACCTGAGCTCAGATAGTGTGCTTCTTTTGATGGGGGGGGGTGTCCCTCCAGCAATGAAATTTCACTCTATGACAGTCCAGAGTCATCTTTTTGGAGCCAGGAACCAAGACTTAATAAGACTTTCATCAACAATAGACCCTGAGGAAGCTGGATCAACCTTTCTCTGCCCAGCCCTTAATCGAGTTATATTCCAGGACAGGAGATCCAGCAGGAAGCAGGAACAGAGGTCAAGAAAAGGAGATTTTTTCAAAGAAGACCACTCCCAAAGTCTACTTCCATTGGCAATGGCCCTAGCAATGGATTTTAACCTAGGTTGAAGCCCCATATGGGAGTACTTCGATAGTACAATGGGGAGGGCATTTGCCTTTCACATGGCCAACCCAGGTTCTATCCCTGGCATTTCATATGGTCCCCTTGGCACTGCCAGAAGTAATTCCTGAGTACAGAGCCAGAAGTAACCACTGAGCTTTGCCAGGTGTGACCGAAAAGCAAAAAATAGAAAAGAAGAAAAGAAATCTATAAAAAGCCATCTTGACCAAAGAATGGCGCTCATATGCTGCCTGAGCCCATGTGCTGCTTGAACCCATGTGGCAAAGCACATATGGTGCCCGAGCACATGTGTCGCCCACATCTCCCCTCTTGAGATGTGTACTCTCTCATTTTCCCTCCTCCTTCCCTGTCCTAAAACCTCAATAATAAAATCTACTTTACTTCACTGCTCATCTATTCCTGAAAATTCTTTTTCTGCAAGGATGACAGACACTGAAAAACCCTGGGTAAGGCCCAAGACTGACTCTCCTTTCCTGCAAGAGCAATTCCTCACTGCCAGCCTTATTTCTTGGCTCCCTGAGAAACCTCAGGTGGTGGGGATCAACTCCCATGCCTAGAAATCAAGCAAACATCAGTGTGGCTTGAGGGCCACCTCATAAGGCTGGTGTGGCTCAGGTAGGGCGTTTGCCTTGTGCGTGGCCAACCTGGTTTGGCCAGACTCCCCATCAGGAGTCTTCCTGAGCAAATAGTGAGAAGTAATTCCTGAGTGTCGCCGGATGTGACCCCCGCCCCCAAAAAAAACAATAGAATTCTCTGTCATGGGCAGAACAGGAGGGAATCATTGTGCTGCTCAGGCTGTGAGTGAATTCTATGGTCTCTCCATTTTGAGGAATTAGGGAGTTAAATGAGAAAGGATTAAGGCAATCACAAAAGAGGTATCCAAATAATTACAAAACCAGAGGCAGTTTACTGTGATTGACAGAATGTCAGGACCAAGGTGCAGTCTGAACACAATCTGCCTGGTGATAGCCAAAGAAGGGAGAGTGGGATCAGCAAAGGACCCTCCCCATCCTTGTAGATGCCATCCACCACCAACTGTGACAGCCCCTGAGGTGTTTTCTTGTTTGTTTTTCAGCCACACCCAGGGATGCTCAGGCTTACTCCTGGCTTTGCACTCAGGAATTACTGCTTCTAGAACTGCTCAGGGAACCATATGGGATGGCAAACAAATGAACCTGAGTTTGCCATATACAAGTCAAGTGCCTGCCCCATCATATTATGGCTCAGACACCTAAAATGACATATTCCTTTAAAGCTTCTGACGCTAAGGCAATAGCACAGCAGGGAGAATGTCTGCCTTGGGCACAGTGGACCAGAGTTCTAGCCCATGCACCACATATGCCCCTGAGCCCTACCGTTAAAATCAGGAAATCAACACAGAAACACTAAGAGGAAATTAACACACAAAGAAGAATGGGAATTTACTGTACTCTGTTCCCAGCTCAAAGGACCTTGCAGCACCTGTTTTTGGGATAGTGTCTGAGTAATTACTCCACCACTGAGTTGCAGCTTGGGTCAGGATGCACCCTTCACTAACCGCTATTGTTTCTGGCTTCTGTAAACTGCTTGCTTGCTTAGTGAAAATACTGAGGGCCCCAGAATGTGGGTGAAACTAATGAAAAGCTAGTTAGCCAGGGCACTGCTGCTGCTCCCGCCGAGCTGGACAGCCCACCAGCCATTGTCAATAGAAACTCCTCCAAATTCAATTTTTTGGTCTCTGGTGGTCTTTTGATTGCAACCCCACAAGACCTCCAGGAATGATTCCTGAGCACAGAGCCAGGAGTGAGCCTGGAACACTTGCTGGTTGTGGCTAAGAACAGAGAAACAAAATGTTTCTGATTCTTTAACAATGAATGGGACATCTAGAGTTTTTGAATCAGAGACTGTACAAGTTTAGCCAATGTTTATACTAAAGTGAACAAGAATTTCATTCACAAAATTTACTTTTTAATATGTTGTTTTGTTGTGTGATGCCAGGATCAAACCCAGGGTCCCACACATGCAAGGCAAGTGCTTGGTCCCAGGATACATCCTTTACCCTTTTAGGGGGATCATAGGAGTTCTCCATGTGGTGCTCAGGAAACTGGGGCCTGACCAACCGTGTTGGTCTGACCAATTCTCAGGTCAATTGGTCAGATCTGACCAATTCTCAGACAACTGGGTGTGGGGTAATGAGAAAGCACATTGCAAATGTCATGTTGTGAAATAAGCTAGGCCTGCTGCGCTGGGACAACCCAGTCATATTGGGTGCATCCGATATAGGTGCTCAAGAGAATAAAACCCAGATCTGCTCCATACAGGGCACGTGCCTAATCATTACACTGTCTACTGCCCCGCCCAACCCTTTAGAATGTGTTCTTGATTGCTTAATAATTTTTTTAAGAAATCTAAAAGGGATGTTGAGTGAAATGAGTCAGAAAGAGAGGGGTAGTCATAGAATGATTGGCAGGCTGAACACAGGGGGTTCCCAGGTTAGGAGGGAAGATGGGTTTGGGGAAGGCCCGCCTCAACAAAGACCCCAGCAGCCTCAAGAGTCCCCCTCCTCACAACGGTCGACATGCTGCAGGTCTGAATCCACTACTTGGACAAGTCCCCACCCATGAGTGAATCCTCTGAAAACTCCAGGAATGTGTGTTTCTGCAACTGAATTCACCAGGCTTTCATGGAGCCAGGGATGGGGTCCTCTCCCCCATCTCCTTGTTCCCCAGAAGATCTGGTGGTAACACCCATGAACTGCCTCAGGAGCCAAAGTAATCTCATCTGCTGTGATCCAGAGACTCCTCTATAAATCCCCAAAGAGACCATGGCTGAATAACTCAGTTACAATCTTTGTAATTCCTGGGGCCATGTAACATCTCAAGCTGAAGAATACTGTTGAACCAACATTGCATTACATTTTATAGATGTAAGTATAAGGAACCCAATAACAAAATGAGTAGCCACAATGCCTACTCTGTAACAGCATATCATATCAGTAATTTCTTATACAAAGGGCTCAATAGCCTGACTGTTGCATTGGGAGATTGAACAATTCTAATTAACCTTCTATAAGAAAATATTTCTCTACAATAATCAGCAGACTGTACAACAATACAAAATTAATTACTAAGTATCTGCTTAGGACAGGCTCAAGCAGAAATAGGAAAATTTGAAATAATTGTTGCCCATAGTTGCAATTGTGGTGGGTTTGGGATTGATTATAGAATACTTATAAGAAATTAATTTGAACATCTTTGCTAAAAAAGTGAATAGAAGTCCACTCTGTTTAATAAATTCATAAGTGAGGCCCAAGGGAAACTGGCCATAGCATGCAGAGACTCAGACACAACAGGGAGAGCTGGCATCTGGCTCTCCCCTAGCTCAGCTCATCATGAGGCTCCCCAAGTCACGCACCCCACAATACATCAAACAATGGAACTAATCATGTCCTAGAATATACTACAACCCATGATGTGTAAGAAAGGGAAGCAAGGAGAGAGAGAGAGAGAGAGAGAGAGAGAGAGAGAGAGAGAGAGAGAAAGGAGAAGAGAGAGAGAGAGAGAAAGGAGATACAAAAACCGCCATGGAGGCAGGCTGGGGGAGGGGTAGGGAGGTGGGGACATTGGTGATGGGCATGGGTGGAGGGGATGGGTGTTGGAACACTGTAGACCCAAAACTCAAACATGAGCATCTTGTACTTGTTTAAAAAAAAGTTCATAAGTGAAACAATAACACAGATTGCCCAACTTGCATGTAACAACCCAGTAAAAAGATCATAATTTTAGCAATACCATTCTGAGATATATTTTTAATCACTTTTTGTCACTTGTTTTCCCTTTGTTCATCGATTTGCTTGAGTGGGTGCCAGTAACGTCTCCATTCAGTGGGAATAAGGTTCTTTTTTTTTCTTTTTTGCTTTTTGGGTCACACCCGGTGACACTCAGGGGTTACTCCTGGCTGCACTCAGGAATTACTCCTGGCAGTGCTTGGGGGACCATATGGGATGCTGAGGATCAAACCTGGGCCGGCAAGGCCAGCTGGGCTATAGCTCTGGCCCCAATAAGCTTCATTTTTTGTTACTGATTTTGGCATATCAAGTACATCATGGGTAGCTTGCCACGCTCTTATGTGACCCAGAGGGTCCAGTCTTTCCAGGGCCCATGGGGCAGAGCCCTGGGGATGTAGACAAGTCTATCTCCTATCTGCCACCTGTCAACACACCCAGGCACCGCAGCCACACCTGCAACACCTGGAGGGGCAGGATATTTTTTAATAAGCAATATAATTTGTGCTTATAATTATATTATAAGCAATATAATTCTAATTGAAGAGATGTGGCCCACTGCCAGCAGATTCTATCTTCATTGTCTATGCACCAACATCTACATACAAGGAAGAAACTGATAAATTCTACATGGAACTGGAGGAGTTCTATACAAAAGATCACACCTTCTACAAGATTATAGTCGGTGATTTTAATGCCAAGATAGAACCGAGAAGATCTGCAGAAAAAATCCACATCAGGGCTCATGGCCTAGAATGGAATGAACAGGGTGAGAGACTATCTGAGTTCATCATGTCCACCAAGACCATTCATGGGAACTCATAGTTCCAGAAGGCTGAATCGAAACGTTGGACATGGGAATCCGCTGGTGGACAGTTCCAAATGAAACGTCATCTTCAATCGAAGGTTTTGCCTGACCGATGTTGCTGTCGTCCCAAAATTCCAAACAGGATCGGACCAACATCTCCTTCATGCAAAATTC
>JAJIBD010015799.1:0-21148 GCA_021461705.1 Cryptotis parvus | reverse complement strand
TCTTAGCAAACCATCATTAAAGATATACAGAAACATTTCACCCCATGATCAAGTAGAGCCTCACAAGAAGCCAGACGACCCCTCCCCACTCCATGAGGGCCGCGATTTTCCACATCCAGACACCCCTTTAGTCAGAACTCCACCCAGCAGAAGAGCTGATCCCAGCCTGGTTCATGCGCGCACAAGTGGCCACACGGTTCATCAATAAATGCTGGAGATCAGAGGTTGCTACAAGAGCATGCCACCAGCACGGCATTGCCTGGCAGCTACCTGTGTCATATTTGATATGCCAAATACCAATAACAATTATACACCTCATTCCTTGTCAAGACCCTGAAGGAATGGTTTGAGGCTCTTCATATTCCTGAATCAACCAGATGCCATTGGGCTACATTGGCACGTGATAGGGTCCAATGGAAATGCTTACTGGCGCCCGCTCAAGCAAATCGATGAATAACGGGAGTCAAGTGATCAAGTGATCAAGTGACACATCATTCCCATGACCTGATGGAATAGTTTGAGGCTCTTTATTTTCCTGGAGCAAGCAGATGCCATTGGGCTCTACTAGCATAAGACAGGACATATGGAGATGTTACCGTGCCCACTTGAGGAAATCAATGATGAACGGGAAGACAGTGATATAGACATACAGTGATCAAGAAGGATTCAATTCAGGGTTGTAAGTGTGGATGAATAAATGTGGATTTATCATATCAACGAAAAGGAAAGATAAAAGTTACATGAATGGTATACATCAACAGACACACAAAAATTGACATGATTTAGAATCCATTCATTAGAAAAGTCACAACAAAGGAACTTACTTCAGTTTAGCAACAGCCTATAACAAAGTTCATAGCTAACTTCGCCCTGGATGAAAGACTGAAAACTTTCCCTCTAAGATTAGACACAATGCCAAAAGTTTAGCTTTCCCATTGTTATTCAACTTAGTCCCAGTTGCAGCAATCAGCAAAAAAAGAAATTAAAAGCAACTAATAATAAGTTAAATAACCTAGAACTGAGCATTAAATACAGGCAAAAAGATACACATGACATCATTTTAATGTATGTATTGTAATCCACAATGTGGAAGGGAAGGAAAAGAGAAAGAGATAGAGAGGAAGAGAAAGAAATAAAACACCTGCCATAGAGGAAGGCTAGGGTAGGGGGAATCGGGACATTGGTGGTGGGAAATGGACACTGGTGGAGGGATAGGTGCTGGAACACTGTATGACCAAAACCCAAACATGAGCATCTTTGCAATTGTATTTCTCACTGTGGTATAATAAAATGTCAAAAAAAAAAAAAATAATAAGTTAAATATGTGAAACTATTTTCAGATAATGTGATAGTTTATGTTCTAAGTTTTAAGACTCTACCAATATACTTTGCTCCACAATTATCTTGAAAAAGAATGACAGAATGACGGAAAACTTTGGTCCACAGGCTAAAAGCTTTGGAGCATTCTCAATGGGAGCAGGAAGATTCCAACCCCCTTTCACCACCATCAGAAAACCCAGTAGCCCACACCTATACTGAGCATCTTCTGTAGTTATGGCCCAGTTCCACAAAACCCTAGAAAATAATGTGATGCCATTGAAGCTCCCCAGGTAGACCTGTCTGGGATGAAAATGTTGCAGCCTTCTCAGAATGATGGGCAGATTCCCCTTTGTGCATTTTATACTTTATTCTTTTTATACTTTATATGGTTCAATTATGAGATATGTGAAGTATATTACAGAAATGTTATCTTAAATACAAATTAAAAATAAACCAAGGAAATTGAAGAGAAATAACTGGAATAATGATAAAATGATCTGTCAAAAAACTCATAGTCCAGTGGGTAGGACATTTGCCTTGCATGCAGCCAGATCCGGGTTTGATCCCTGGCTTCCCATATGATCCCCAAGCACCACCAGGAGTAATTCCTGAGTGTAAAGCCAGGAGTAAGTCCCTGAGCATTGCTGGGTGTGACCCCAAAAGAAAGAAAAAACCATTCAAAACTCATTCAAGACTGAAGTGGAAATATAGGATGAGCATGGGGCTATTGCTGGCACTCTAAGATCCTGCGTCATCACCAGGTATGCTCCTGGAGGCCCTTTAGCACTTCATCCTCTGGCCCCCTCACGAACTGCCTGGGTTGGTTAAGAACCAATTGCAAGGTATTCTGGGCTCTCGACCTTGCTTTGGGTACCTGCACTGTTACCAATCAAGACCTCCACCAAGAAAGTAATTTTCTCTTGAAACTAGAAATAAAACTAAATTCTGATTTTTAAGTCTCATTCCTAATAAAATAAAAGGAAAGTAATAATGGAAAGTCATTATTATACTTCCTAGATTTAATTACCTAGATTATAATAATTACCTAGATTAGCATTATATACTTGATCATTTTATAAAACTGTTTCAATGAAAACCAAGGAAAATAAATTACTGGAGCCTGTGCATCAGGTAACACACCTGCCTTGCATGAGTCAGACCTTAGTTCAATCCTTGGTATACCACATATAGCCCCAGAGCTTGCCAGGAGTGATATGTAGTGAATTTGTGGCAAATAGAGACCCAGAAGAGACAGACATGGGGCAGAGCTGCTACTGGCTCTCACTGTGCCCAGCAGCTCATGAGGTGCCCGGGAGGGATGGCAGGTTCTAGCCCTAGCCTGCCACCCCAGCAGAGCCTCACAACAAGCCAGACGACCCCCCACTCCATGAGGACCTCCATTTTCCACATCCGGACTTCCTCCTCATCAGAACTCCACCCAGCAGACCAGCCTATCACAGCCCAGCTCATTGAGATCCACCCTGCTGCAGTCTTTTTTAATCCAGCCCAGGTATGCTGATCCAGACAGACATGGGGCAGAGCTGTAATTGGCTCTCCCTGTGCCCAACCGCTCACGAGGCGCCAGGAGGGATGGTGGATTCTAACCCTGGCCGCCACCCCAGCAGAGCCTTGCAACAAGCCAGATGACCCCAACTCCATGAGAGCCTCCATTTTCCACATCCAGACTTCCCCCTCATCAGAACGCCACCCAGCAGACCAGCCTATCACAGCCCGGCTTGCATGGCCACTTGCAGCTGCACAGTTCATCAATAAATGCTGGATTTTGAGATGACTACAAGAGTATGCTACCCGCACAGCAGAGCCTGGCAAGCTACCCGTGTTGTATTTGATATGCCAAATACCAGTAACAATTATAGACCTCATTCCCATGACCTGATGGAATGCTTGAGGCTCTTTATGTTCCTGGAGCAAGCAGGTTCCCTTGGGCTCTACTTGCATGAGACAGGTCATATGAAGATGTTATTGTTGCCTGCTCGAGCAAATTGAAGATGAACAGGAAGAGAGTGATACAGTGAAAGACCCAGAAATACTAGTAATGTAAATTAGGAATGATACAATTTCTCCATACTGCAAGGAAACTCTGGGGCACCCTGCAAGATATCCAGGAGTAGGGTCAGGGATCCCCTTCTCTCCCAGGGGATAGGCGGCTGGTGGACAGAGAAAGATGCAAGAATCTGGATAAGTTTCAGAATGCTTTGCTTACCACAGTTTCTAGCATACAAATCAGCAATAGGAAAAACCCCAAATTTAGGGTTCCCAGCTGGGCCATGGCCACATGTAGGCCAAGATGGCTGCCACCACGTAAGGCCCACAAAGAGGAAGAGGCAAGAAGGGGAGCTCCAGCAGAAAAAGGGAGAAAGCCCCAGAGAGAGGAAGCAGGCTAGTTTTACAACCCCTGCAACCCAGACCTCCCACTTCAAAGGAAAGCCATCAGGGTCAAATTCCCTCAGGTAATTTCTCCCAGGACCTCACCTAGGCCCTTTGAGATGTTAATGTTGCAGAGTCAAGATCTGCCTTGGAAGTGACCCTGCAGGGTAGAGTGGAGGAGCAGTGGCATCTGAGATGAACTGCATCTCAAAATACAAAGGCATGCATCTGTACCAAGGAATATTCTATAGCCAGTTAAATATTTCTCCAAGCCTTCACAAAAGTTTCATCTTTACTCATGGTTGTTCTGTATTTTATCTGCCTTTGAGTTATCAGAGAGCCATGCTTGCTTGGAGGCAAACAGCATTTCTCTCCGATCTAATTACTTGAGATCCAACATAGCCAGGCAAATATACCCATAAGGTCTAGCTAGTACCATGATGATTGTGGCAGCATGAGAGAATATTATACCAGCCAGTATAGAATACAAGGTCAGATGAGCTGCTACATTCAAACCATCCTCCTCCTATCTACAAAGTACCTGTAGGAGGCAACTCCTGGCCAGATGCAGAGGCTCTGGGCAGCAGTGTACTGCAGCACCATACAAACAAACAGGCAAACACACTCCTGCAATGACATGAAGGCCTTTGATGTCATTCATCTTTGGGCTCAGAAAACCTTTAAAATGCAAAATTCTAGGTCAAGAGATGATACCCTGGGAGGCTCCATGACTGCAAAGACAAAGACTATGGGTCCAGGAGTTTAAAGCATTTCCCCCATGAATATCCACAATTAACTTGTACTTGTGCAAATAATTTCAGACCAAGGAAATTAAGAAAAGTATGCACATATAATAGCATCTCAAATAATGACATCTCAAATAATATCTCAAATAATGACATATTTGAGATGTTGAAATAACATCTCAAATAATGACATCTCAAATAATATCTCAAAGAATGATATATTTGAGATGTTGTAATAACATCTCAAATAATGACTTCACTTGATCACTTGAATCCCGTTATTCATCGATTTGCTTGAGCGGGTGCCAGTAACATTTCCATTGGACCCTATCATGTGCCAATGTAGCCCAATGGCATCTGGTTGATTCAGGAATATGAAGAGCCTCAAACCATTCCTTCAGGGTCTTTACAAGGAAGTCTGACCATCTTGTAGGTGGGCAGCGACACTATCTTTTGACATCCTGTGGGATCCAGTTGGTAACGGCTCTAGTCCAGCGGTTGTCTACAAATCGCATTACATGTCCAGTCCATCTGATTTTCGATGCCTTGGCAAATGAGACAGCGTCCCTGATTCTGGAATAGTGATGGAGGTCAGAACTCCGGATTCCTTCTCTCACTTGAGTGAGGCGTGATATTCCAAGCATAGCTCTTTCGAATAATATCTCAAATAATGACATATTTGAGATGTTGTAATAACATCTAAAATAATGACATCTCAAAGTCATTGAGCATTCTATCACTCTGAAGTCTGTGTTTTCTCTTAAACACATAACTCTCTTTCTCTCTTTATTTCCAAAATATAGTTATATGAGGGAAGGCAATTAACTAGATAATAAAAGAACCAGGCAGGGGTTATCTAGGGACTAGCACCTGTCTCTCCATTTCAAATAATTCACTTGCAATATAATAGGACAAGAAAACTGATAACAGAATGCAAGTTGAAAATAAAAAGATAAAGTCATCATAACTTTTATAAAATATGGTTGCATGTGTTGATAGCATAAGAATACTCATAATTTGTCGAGGACGCCGCCAGGGTCCCCAACAGTGTCAGGACAGAAGTTCTCTTCTACCTCCAAGGACACAGGGGGAACAGATGAAAACTTACGAGTCCGGTGCAGTTCCAAAAAAGGCTTTTAATAGTACAAAAGCTCTTCCACAGCACTCCAATATAATGAACAAACTCTAGCTCTGGTCCGAACTTAGACCATACAAGAGAGCCTAAGTCTCCCACCAAAGAGAGAGGATCTCACCCCAGATGAGTCCAACTCAGAAGAAGGAGCAAAATGCCAAAGAGCAAAAAGCCAAAAGCAAAATGCCAATAGCCAAAAGCAAAAGGCCGAGGAGCCAAAAGCCACAAGAGCCAAAAGCTGAAAGCTGAGGAGCCAAAGCGGGCCAAGTCAGTCCCCTTATATACACCAAAGTAATCCAGGGAGGGTCGTGTCAACAAAGAACTCTAAACAGAATGTAGTGCCACACCCTATTGCAGGTATAAACAAAGATTACACCAAGGACTAATCCTGAGATTATCTCTTATGTAAAACACTGGAGAGAGAGAGGGCTGATATAAAGTAATACATCTTAATTTCATGAGTTTCATGTAATCTAGATGGTACCCACAAGGTCCTTATTATTATCTGCACCAGGGTGATTCTGAGTATCTTGTTCTCCTGTACTGAAAGGATCACACTGGCCTGCTTAGAGCAAACTAGTATGATCCTTCCTATAGTCTTCCTATAGTCTCAACGTAGCCAGGATGGTAGTCTCCTGGTAAATTCTAACTGTCCCACGTTGGCTGCAGTGGGTATGAAGAGGAGCTGTGCCCAATCTAGAAAACATAGAAGTCTTAGTAGATGTATAAGTCAGAAGTTATTCAGTTAAGGTGACTTCTGTAACTGCCACACCCTCTAGCAGTGTTTACATAGAAGAGAGGTCTCATTAGAATGAACCTTGGCTAAAATAGATTAAGCTGGGAGTGGGCAAAACAGCAAAACTCCCAGAATAGCTAAACCTGTCCTCCAACAATAATTCATAATAGAATTGATGAAAAGGCTGACTGTGAAGTTAGGATCTGGCACTAGGTTAACAATTACAAAAAGACATCATTCATTTCTGTGGAGTTTAGCTTAATACACTAAACATATATTGAGTTTATACAATGAAGGGAAAGTAATACTCAAATAGGTAAGATAAAATATCTCATTAAAGCAAAAAACACTTCTGATAAAATTTAATATTTTTTGACTTTCAGAGGGAACTGGGGAATCATATTGGCAAAAAACCTGAAGAAGTCCCAAATTGTTTAGCAACTGAATGCTAAATAATGTCTATTTCCATCAAATTGCTTTGCTGTTAGAAATTTGTAGCTCAATTTTTATGTAATTCATATGAGTGGCAATGTTGCAAAAGTAAAGGTTTTGCCTGTATCACACTACTGTTGCCTCTTAAAAGGTAGATATTTATTTCCTTTAAGAGTAATCTTTTTTTAGCCAACATGGTTTAAAATACAATCAGTGATAGGGTTCATGCCTAACACAACATTTCAACACGCCTTCCTTCAGAGTTTCCACTTCCTTTTAAAACAAAAATGCTTCAAATACAATTAAATATTTTCCACCAATTTCCACTTTATTATTTTCCTGGGGTCCAGACATCTGAGTGTCCCTTTCCTATCACCCCTGTGGTAAATTTTATACAGAAGACCTCTTCTCAGCTTCTGTTGCCTTTGGAAATTTGCTATACCTGTCTTGTATTTCTTTATATCCCACATATTGTTAACGTGAAAGTGGATTATCCTATGCTAGTGGGTTCTTGAGAATTGTATGAAAGATTTTCATACAAAACTCAGAAGACTGAAAGTTTATTATACAGATGATTCCAGGTCCTTCCCCCAAACGTCTAGGCCTCTCTGTCACCTGTGAATTCCTGGTCCTGTCCCACGCAGTCTACTCACATCCCATGACAATGGCCCGGTCCTGTTCCTGTGCTACTCTCTCAGTCCTGTGTGTGCCCTTCCAGCCTTGGGCCAAAGTCACATACATGTGGCAGGTTCCTGTGCTCCATACTTGCTGCTGGGCCTCCCAACTGTACTCCAGCAGTTCCTGTTGTCCTGTACTGACTTTCTTTAGTTTCCAACCTCTACTCTCTGCATGTATGTGGGTGAGACTCCTGTGCTCAGTACCTTGTCATTACCTGGGCATCTATGTCCTGCTCAAACCTGAGCTATCCTGGGTATCCAAGCCCTACAGTAACGTGGGCCTCTGAGCCCAGCCCATACCTGAATCTGCCTTTGCCTGGGCTTCTCTGGCCTACCTGTCTACCTGTATTGGGCCCTGTACCTGGCCATGCCACCGTACCTGATCCAGGGAAGGAGAGAGGGAGCTGACATGGGAGAGGGCTGGCCAGAGAGAGGGAGGGCCTAGGGGTGCCTTTTATTTGCTGCCAAATCTCACCCACCCCCACCTCCCCTTCTACATTCTGATTGGCTACCTATCCCATAGGTCGGATTGGCTACCTGTGACCTAGGATTAGCTTTCCACCTAAGCTCCAGCTGTATCAATATGAGAGGGATCATTCTGGGTCTGTCCCTCTTTTTCTGACTAACTTCACTTAACATGATACTCCGATCCATCCACATATTATCAGATTGCTATGTTTTCCATATTTTCTTCATAGTATTCCATTGTGAATACCACCTTTTCTTTATCTAGAACTCTGTTCTTTACCGGAACAATTTGGTTTGTTTCTAGATTTTGGCTATTGTGAACAGTACAATGAACATAAGAATAAAAATGTATTTTCAGAAGAATAGATGCCAAGAAGAGGAATTGCTGGGTCATATAAGAGCAGGATTCCATTATCTGTTCCTTATTATTATCCCTACGGAGGAAAGCAAATACTTTAAAAAAATGTAAGTAACTGACTTAGGGTCATATAAGATGATGAAATTGGAGTTTTTAATCAAATAATAAATTTCCTATCATCTTTTTTTTGCATTTTTAGTGTTCTATACATTTGAATGTCTAATTATAATAATAATAGTAAATGTAGAAAACCTATCAAGTTCTAGGAAGTGTTGTAGGAGAAATATTTGCCCAAGACATTAGATGGAATTACTCCAAACACAACTCTTACACTTAATGATTTGAATGAGGAATACATTTATAAAACCAACACTGTTTTTCAATTGTGCACCAAACTTTTTTAACTATTTTTTCTTATTTCTATAAAATATTAAATCTATTAAATATTAACTATTTTTTCTTATTTCATTCTGCATCTGTATTAATCAGGTATAAATTTAATTTCAATAAGAGAGACCAGCCCCTATGTAGACTGTCCTGAGCTGGATAAACACTTCTAAAAAGGATGAGTCTAGTCTGAGAGAAACGCAGAGACTCAACATCCATTATTCCTAACTTCCAGGAATCCCCTTGGGCCTCATTCAGCAGGGCCCCAAGAGCTGGCTGTGGAGCTTTTCAAAGGATTGTACCAAATTCCGCTGCTGGGAAGGAAACCACAAATAACAGGACTGACCTCCTTAATTAGATGCCTCTGGATCACCTTTTGATCCCTGGGAGCCTGACACTGCCTGCAGTCTTGCCAGAGCCCCAGCGTCTGGCCTTAGGCATACTCTACTTCTCCCCCAAAACTCTGAATGACATTTTGTTACAGTACTTTAACACTTTAATAAATTCCTCAGTTGTGGTTAGTACACCAGACTATTTAGACAGAGTCCACAAACTGTTTGGACTGTGGGGGAGGTTCTAGAGTTCACATTTTCAGACAGAGTCAGATGGCTTCAGTTGTCCTGGGATGTAAGATTTATTCAGGATGATTTACAAACGGGCTTCTCTAATGAAAGCGACCCACTAAATCAATAATCTCACACAGTTTGGTTCTTATTAATTCATTCCATGGTTTCAAGTAAAACTCGTCTCCTGTTGTTATAGGAAAATACATATAATGGGAGATTTGCTATGAAAGCAAATAAATTAGTGGAAATATAGGGAATAAAATCAACTCTTTTCTGACATCCTGAGGCCTCACTAAGGTTCAAATCTTTTTGTAGACTGTCTTTTATTATTTATTTATGCACGTTTTACTTATTTATTTATTTATTTTTGCCTTTTGGGTCACACCTGGCAATGCTCAGGGGTTACTCCTGGCTCTGCACTCAGAAGTTACACCTGGTGCAGCTCAGGGGACCATATGGGATGCCAGGGATTAGAACCTGGGTCAGCTGCGTGCAAGGCAAATGCCCTACCCGCTAGACTATTGCTCAGGCCCCGCCAACGGACTTTTTAAAATATCATAGAAAAATGCATTTAAAGACATGAGCAACATGGAGGTACCAAGGGTTGGTTACAAATATCTTTCACTGCATAGATAAATTTTCTTAAGGTGACAGAAACATGACTTTTAGGGGAAAGTATTCACATCATTAATGCTGTGAATGGAATACAGTACCAAAAACATAAACATTATTTCAGGTGTGGTATCCTGGATGGCACTACCTAAGTGTTTTAGTTTATTACTTTCTAATCCTTGCTACAGGTGCTAAAATTCTCCAGGTTGCTATTTACGGTATCTCATTTATACATAGCTGTTCCAATGACCCATGGAGTTGTAGTTCTGATAACTATATATATATATATATATATATATATATATATATATATATACACACACATACATATATATATATATATATATATATATAAATATATTTTGTTATACCACCGTGAGATACAATTACATATATGTTCATGTTTGGGTTAGGGTCATACCCAGTCCTCCAACAATGCCCATTTCTCACCACCAATGTCCCCGATTCCCTCTCCCTCCCCTAGCCTGCCTCTATGGCAGGTTCAGGTTCATATCCCTTCTCTCTCTCTCTCTCTCTCTCTCTCTCTCTCTCTCCTCTCTCACTCTTTCTCTCTTTCTCTCTTCCTTCTCTTACACACTGTAGATTACAATGCATACATTTATAGGTTATCATGTATTTCTTTTTGCCTGTAATCAATGTTCAGTTCTAGGCTGGTATTATCACTTTCGACAATTATTAGCACACTGTTCCCTTCTCTGTCTTACATAACCTCTGACTCCCACACATTTGTGGTAGATTCCAACTTTGACAAGACCTCCTGAACCATGTTTTGCCTGACCTTGGATATTGGTTTCATAACATATATATATGCAGTATATAAATATACTGTATATAAATAGAGTAGTATATATAAATATACTACTAGCAGTATATATCAATATACTGCATTTATTTGCATGATACAAATATATATACATTTGTATCATGCAAATAAATGAAGTATATTGATATATACTGCTAGTAGATATATTTATATATACTATGGTATATACTATATGTTTGTATCATGCAAATTTATATATTATATATATACAATATATTATATAATATATATATATAAATATATATATATCATATAATATATTACATATAATATAGAAAAATATACTATATATACTATATAATATATTTATATATAAATATATATATACTATATATTTGTATCATACAAATAAATTGCAGTCATTCTATATCTGTATTTTTCCCTCTGGTTAATTTCACTCAACATGATCCTCTCCATGTCCATCCATTTATAGGCAAATTTCATAACTTTATTTTTCCTAACAGATGCATAGTATTCCATTGTGTAGATGTGCCAAAATTTCTTTATCCAGTCATCAATTCTCAGGCACACTTGTTGTTTCCAGATTCTGGCTATTGTGAATAGTGCTGCTTCTGAAAATAAAAATGCAGATGGTGTTTCCACTGTGTGCTTTTGGCTTTCCAGGGTATATCCCCAGGAGTGGTAAGGCTGGGTCCAACAGGAGCTCAATTTCTAGTCTTTGGAGGAATGTCCATATTCCTCCAAGTCCCTTTCTCCTCACATACTCTCAGCATTTGTTGTTCTTGCTCTTTTGGATGTGTGCCATTCTCTGTGGTGTGAAGTGATATCTCATTGTTGTTTTGATGTGCATCTCTCTGATGATTAGTGATGATAAACAATTTTTTTCATATGCCTTTTGGCCATTCAAAGTTCTTGTTGAAGTTTCTGTTCATTTCTTCTCCCCATTTTTTAATGGAGTTGACTTTTTTTCTTCTTGTAAAGTTCTACCAGTGCCTGATATATCCTGGATATTAACCTCTTGTCAGATGGGTATTGGGTGAATCTTCTTTCCCATTCTGTGGACTGTCTTTGTATCTTGGTCACTGTTTCTTTTGTGGCACAGAAGCTTTTTAATTTCATGCACTCCCATTTGTTTATCTTTGCTTCAAGTTGCTTTGTTAGTGGACCAAAATACAAGCAGAATTGGTATGTAGACTGGTTTTAAAAATCTTCTTCGATTGGATTAAGACGATTTTACAGGACTCTTCAAAGACTATTTAGGTTTAGATTGCAGCTATTGAATACTTGAAATATGTTTAGTTGGAAATTACAAAATTAAATTTAGTTAATTAATATTAATTTAAACATTACAAACCATTTTTGTTTATTAGAAAATAGCAAATATTTGATGTAATAAGTATTTGGATATACTTTTTTTCAATTCAAATTTAATTAAATGCAAACAAAATTCAGTATTTCCAATGACAGGGCTGGGGCTGGCAAGGAAAAATAAGTATTTCCAATGAAATTTAACAGTCAAGTTATGAAGTATGATGCATATATATTATAAGATACAAAATATTCACTATGAAGAAGTAAAATATTTTATCAAAATGTCTGTATGTTAACTCCATGCTGAAGTGGCAGTATTTTAGATATGTTTAGTAAAAACTCATAATTAAATTAAAAATACTTTTGTTTATTTAGTTTTGGTTTTTTTTTTTGGAAGAATCCAACCCTGGGCCTTATACATGCAAGAAAGTAATACTCTAATAGGTGATACATCCCTGACCCCATATTAATTAGATTCCATCTACTTCTTTTTTTACTTTTTACATGAAGTTAGAAAATTTTAATTTATAGTGCTTAAACTATTGGAACATACATGCCAAAATTATGCTTCTGAATTTAAAAGTACAGTAATTACAGCATCTTTTCTAGAATTAGATACCTATTGGTATAATTACATCCGATGAGCTGGGCCTTCTACTACTTTTTTTTCAACTTTATTTCTGATTTTCAGAGTGTTATGATGGCATTAATGCCAAACCATATTTAACTTGTAGTTATACTAGAAGTTGAGCTGTGAATCAGAAACTTTTAGGGACTACTGACAATTCCCAAAGTTTACAGACTCATGAGCTAAAATCTTACAAACAACACATACTGAGTAACAGAAAGTACCACAATGAGTCACCAGTATGAGTCTGATGGGGTTAATGGATAAAATAAACTTTAGCTTGAATTTCAGATAAACAAGGAATTTCTTTTTTCGTATAATCATATTCCATACAATTAGAGGGTTGAATTGGAAAGTATCTTTATTTTTTATAGCTTTAAAAGCAAAATTTTTAATAAAAAGGCTATTTTTAAATTTTTCTAACTAAGATTTTTTTAAAAAGAGGGGCCAGGAGCGATAGTCCAGAGGGTAGGGCGATTGCCTTGCAGGCGGCCAGCCCATGCCAGACCGGGTTCAATCTCCAGTGTCCCATATGGTCCCCGAGCACCGCCAAGAGTAATTCCTGAGTGCAGAGCCAGGAGTAACCCCTGAGCATTGCCGGGTGTGACTCAAAAAAAAAAAGATATTTTAAAAAGAGAATATGGAACGCCAGGGAGGGAAATAGCCCTTCTCTGGGATGAAACAAGTTCATTTCTAAAGTAATCTGAAGATATGTCTAGAACTGCCTACTTTCTTCTATAGATAAATAACACATACCTTGTATTTATACTGCTGTCATCGTATTTGAGTAAGATATAGTTCTTCATTCCTGTACAGTTTGGAAGTGAAAGGCAAACAGTACATCTTATCCTGTTATACTTCATTTTTGACTCAGACCACAGACTGTTGGAGAAACCATGTTTTAACATAGGAATGAGTTTGTAGTAGCAGTCAAACTGTAGTACATTTTGACAGACTTAAACTTAGTTCTTACCATGGAAATAGGAAGAAAAGAAATTTATAAAAACAGAAGAGTACTTAAGTACTTCTCAGAATTCTTCATATTCAAACATCTTTTTTCCACTTTATTTTTTTTTCTTTTTTGGGTCGCACCTGATGTTGCTCAGGGGTTACTCCTGGCTCTGCACTCAGGAATTACTCCTGGCTGCGCTTAGGGGACCATATGGGATGCCAGGGATCAAACCCAGGTTGGCAGCATGCAAGACAAAGCATCCTACTCGCTGTGCTATCGCTCTGGCCCTCTTTCTCCACTTTAGACTGAACTAAAGGAGTTGGTGAGAACACCTATATCAAGTTATAATGGAGGAAGAAAAGCAACGTAATTAATAGTGGACACATACTGAGTCTAGAACCTTCACACACTTCTCCAACTAATTGCCAAGGAAAGGACAAATTCCAATTTTTTATTTATTAGTATTTATCTGTTTTGCAAGGTTGAACTTTTCTTTTTCTTTTCTTTTTTTTTTTTTTTTTTTGGTTTTGATTGTTTAATCATTTTGGGACAGCACCCAGCCTAACTCTGTATTCAGGATTTATTCCTGGTGGGGATAAATTCCTTACCAGAATTTAAGGATTTATTCCTTACCAGATATGAAACTGGGTCAGCTGCATGTAAGGCCAGTGTCTTACCCATTGAACTACCTCTCTAACCTCTCAAAAGAAGTAAAATTTTATCCATGAGTTAGTTGTCCTGGAATTCTAGGACTAATTTTTTCAATGAGACCTATTATCTGTTTCTGAATCAACAAAGCTTCCTTGCCCTCATAGTTGATCCACTATCTGCCTCAAAAACCTTCTTCACTACCATTCCTGTTGTTTCAACACCATACTGAATTAGAGTTTGGAATAGGTTTTGATACCTGGAGTTCCTTTAGAATGGCTTTTCACTAATATATTAGAATATTTATCATATATATGCTTTGACTTTTCAAATTCAGAATATTTGGGAAATTTCAAAGAAGGTCTATAGATATTAAATGAAATGTATCAAAAAGTTTAATATATACAGGGTAGAATAATGTTAAAACAAACTGCTCTAAATGAAGAAATTCTAAATGCTTTATTTTCTGAGTCATTTCAGAAATGATTCTTTTGGTGGCCCATTTTCAGACAATGCATCATACCACAAAAACTTGAATTTTTGGTTCAAAAATGCCTATTGTAACCAGTTTGCAAATTCAAAAAGCTTTTTAAATATTGTTCTAAATGTCAAAGCTACATTTTTTCCTCACAGACTTATCCCAAAGGAGTGCATTCCTTGGGTCTATAAATATTTTAATACATATATAAGAAATGTTTTAAAAGCAAAGCTATTAGAAATATATGGGTAATCAATTAAACCCACCTACAATCTATAATATATGTTTTATATAAATTTATATATCTGTTTAGACAAAGATGAAACTAAGGCTAGAGAGCTAGTACAAGACTTAAAGGACTTGCTTACACCCAATTTACCCTGTTTCAAATACTAGGTGTGCCTCCATCCAAAGGAAAAAAAGTATCCTACATGAAAAACATCAACTAGTCTATAACATATGTTATATTAAGAGCAGACTTTCCTTTTACACAAAATAAAATTATTAAAGATTAGGGCAATTTACCGAAATGATATCTAAGTCTCCTTCACTCTCTGTCTCTCCCCCTTCTCTCTGTCTCTCTCTTTCTCTCTCTATATACATATATCTATATGTATGAAAAATAGTAAAATATAATCACTTGAACACTTGACAACCCGTTATTCATCAATTTGCTCGAGCGGGTGCCAGTAATATTTCCATTTGACCCTATCACGTGCGGTGTAGCCCAATGGCATCTGGTTGCTTCAGGAGTACAAAGAGCCTCAAACCATTCGTTCAGGGTCTTGACGAAGAAGTCTGACCATCTTGTAGGTGGGCGGCCACGTGATCTTTTGATATCCCGTGGGATCCAGTCGGTAACTGCTCTAGTCCAGCGGTCGTCTCCAAATCGCATTACATGTCCAGCCCATCTGATTTTCAATGCCTTGGCAAACGAGACAGCGTCCCTGACTCTGGAACAGCGACCGAGGTCGGAGCTCCAGATTCCTTCTTTCACTTGAGTGAGGCGTGATATTCCAAGCATAGCTCTTTCGATTTCTCCTTGGGAGACTCGAATAGCATTCTCATCCTGTTTTCATAGGGCCCAGGTCTCTGAGGCGTATGTTAATGCAGGGAGAACGGTGGAGTTGAAGAGATGTGCCCGGAGCCGGAGGTTCTTTGTCTTTTAGCTATTTCTTCGATGCTTTTGAAGGCATTCCATGCCGCTTTCTTCCTCCTGTGCAGCTCAGGTTTTAGGTCATTCATCATGTTGACTTCTCGACCTAGGTACACATAACTGCTGCATTCAGAGATGTTTGTTCCATTGAGAGTGAATGGGGCCTCTGGAACTAGTTCATTTTTCATGAACACAGTTTTGCTGAGATTCAGTTGTAGACTGATCTTTCCACATTTTCGGTCAAAGTCAGCCAGCATGTGCTGCTTGGCTAATGTTTGGTATTATTAGAACGATGTCATCAGTGAAGCAGAGGTGGTGTAGTTGCCGACTGTCTATCTTCACTCCCATTCCTTCCCATTCTAATTGTCGCATGATGTTCTCGAGGGTGGCGCTGAAGAGTTTTGGTGAAATGGTATCACCTGGCCAAACCCCTCTTTTGACATCGATGATCACTTCTTTGTAGAATGGTGAGATCCTGGTGGTGAATCCGTAATACAGCTCACGAAGGATCTTGATGTATTGGGTTTGAACGCACTGTTTGGCTGGGGCTTTGATGACCGCTTCAGTCTCCACAGAATCAAAGGCTTTCTTTAAATCAATGTATGTCTAGATATATATTTTATATATACTTATATAAAATATATAGAGACATAAACCAATTCATAATTCCCTGGGAGAATAAACACATAACAAACAACCCAAGAGATGACACAGGTGCATAATATGCGGATGACGCTACCAGCAAATTCTATTTAAAGCTATACACAATACTCAGTCTCTAGCTACTGCAGGATATTTATCTTTATAAAGTATAGAAGAAATATTTACCAAAATATGCCATTTTATGACCAACAAAGCATGTTTCGAAGTAATTCAAATGCTTCTTAGTTTTTTTTTGTCTATTCCTTACATAATAACTTAATAGAGCAAATGGATGAACAACGGGAAAACAAGTGATACAAGTGATACAAGTGACGTTAAAGTCCCTCAGTCTATTATCTATTCATGTATGGCAGAATCTCTCAATCTATTATTTACTCATTGTAATTTTTTCTTGTTTTTAAATAACCTGAAATTGAAATTGAGATCAGAGGATTTGTAGCAACTTCTTCTAAAACACAGACACTATATTTTTTGGGTCCCAGAAGTTGTCAGATACCTGTTTTTAAGTTCCAATATGAAATTGTGATACAGCCTGAACTATATATAGGTATATGCATTATTCATACATATGTAATAGAACCAGCAATTATTAATTATACAGAGTTCACTTAACTATTTTGATTAAATGAAAATGAAGGAAAAGATCATTCCTGATAACACTTAGATGGGTAAAAGAGTAAGGAGAATTGCCATAGATAAACAAACTGAAATTTCTACGACTTAAAGGAATTATAGTTGTACTCAACAGGAGTTCTAGTTCTAAATTTTATTTATTGTGCAGAGACAGGGTAGATAACCTTATATTTGTTTCTACATTTCAGTGTGGTCCGAATAACTAAGACTTTTTTTTTTTTGGATGCTATGGTGGAAACTGGTGACATGAGAACCACCCTCAATCCTAAAATCCTACCAACCTTGAAAGACATGCTCAGAAAATACAACAGAGCTGAGACCACAGATCTATTTTCTCAGGTTGGAACCAATGCAGTCAACAGAGGAGAGGAGAAGCATGGACTTTATTGCTGGGCTGGTCCTTCTTGTCCAGCTGACTACTGAAGAAAACAGCTGGGAGATGTTTCCACTCTTGCCATACACCTTAGATCCTGATACACGAACCCAATCGCAATACTTCATTGTGATTGGAAAAAAAAGTCATAAAAATCAAATAATTTCATAAAAAGAATGAGAAGGAGAAATATAAAGAAAACAATATACAGAGGAAATATGCAGAAGACAATATTGGCTCAGAAATGGACCATCTAATGGATAGTGAATAGAAAATGATAGAGAAAATCGAGAAATCACATTCACTTTAACATAGAAAAAAGAAGAAATTAAGAAAAACTAAGAAGCAAAGGCATTATTTCCCCCTCAAAATTATTTAAAGTAGTTTTGTTGAATTCTGAATAGAAATGTTGGATAAAAATACCATAAACAACACAGTAGAGCCCACAGTGAGACAGAAGAGATAGTGCAGGGGAGGCAAGGGGAGAGCTGTTTTCCTTGCCTGTGATTGACCCTGATTCGATCCCTTTCCTCCTCCTTTCTTTCTCTTCCTTCTTCTTCATTCTTTCTTGTTCATGCTTTGGAACAACTCCAGAGCCTCACACAAGTTAAGTGCTCTACCCTGAACCACATCTAGTCCCATTTTGTCTTCTCGAGGTTTTACTCTTTTTCCATAACCCAGTCTTTTTGTTTTGCTTAGCTCAGATTACACTGAAGTCTTCTTAATAAATTTTATATCAGAAAATTATTACAATTAAGGTAATTTTATCTTCTTAGTGACTCTAAAACTAAACACTTAGCATGCTTTTGAATTTTATTTTCCCCAATCACATTATGGTCTTTGTTAGAGTAATACTGTTTTATATATTTATACCGTTCATGTCACTTTGCATTAAAATGTTTTATCTTCTTTTGTGAGGACAATTTTTCAATTTTTTTGTTTGTGACTGTTTTATGATGGGTTTACAGTTGTTTGGAGATCTCCTAATTTTAATTTGTTCATTACACATTGCCAGTACTTTTATGATTATTTTTCCAGCTTCAGACATTTACTTTTGCTTTTCTGTTTGTTATGATTTTTCTTCAGGCAAGTTTTTTCCATGATTAGAATATGTCTAATATTTTATGAATTGTTTTATTTTAGGGTATATTTCTGTTATATTCATATATAAATAAAAATGTACCTAAAGGGTATTCTTTCTGGTCTTAATTTGCCAGTCAATTGAGAAGACTATAGAATAATAATTTCTTAATTTTAGTGATATTTATTAATCTTTCTTTCTTTCTTTCCTTCTTTCTTCCTTCCTTCCTTCCCTCCTTCCTTCCCTTCTTTCTTTCTTTCTTCCTTCCTTTCTTCCTTTCTTTCTTTCTTTCTTTCTTTCTTTCTTTCTTTCTTTCTTTCTTTCTTTCTTTCTTTCTTTCTTTCTTCTTTTCTTTCTTTCTTCTTTTCTATTTTTTTGAACAATCATTTTTCCAACTACTGACTTTCTCCAAGTATTTTCCACTGGAATCTGAAGGAAATAAGCAAGTGAGTCAGAAATCATTTCTTGTCAAATACAGTGCCAAAAAATAAGCAGTTTTGTGTTCAAGGGAAACATTCACCCTTTATCTACTTGCAAGTTAAGTACATCCCTCAGTTTCCCTATCTCTACTTCAAAAAGAAAAGACTATAATGTAAAAATGTTGGACAGCAGTCTGGTAACATATCATATTTATCACTTTCAATGTCCTTTTTAATGTCTTTGTGTCTTTTCTTTTTTAATTTAGCTATGACACCTCTACCAAAAATTATATGATTCAAGTCCAATTCTGCATTTAGAAAAACTACTAAAGCTTTGTTAGTGTGCAAGGCAGTGAACATGAAATGAGTTCTACATTCTTTATTTGGATTAAGTTTAAAGCTTTTCAAATAATAACATCTGAAAATGCCAGAGCACAACAACCTAGCTATGGTTGTGTGCAGCCTTGAAGAAAATATACCATTTGTCTTGCGATTTTTTTAAATATTTTTCTGCACACTGCTATATGTGTCTGCCTTTAGAACAGAAAAAATAAAAAGTTATTTTTTTAATTAATACTTTATTATACCACCGTGAGATGTACAATTAGAATGTTGTTCATGTTTGGAGGTTTCGGTCACATAGTGTTCCAGCACCCGCCCTCCACCAGTGCCTATATCCCACCACCAATGTCCCCAATTCCCTTTCCCCTCCCATAGCCTGCCTAAATGGCAGGTTCTTTATCTCTTTTATTTATCCCTTTCCTTCCCTTCCTTCTCCTACACATTGTGGGTTGCACTACATACATGTGCATTTTTTGCCTGTTTTTAATGCTCAGTTCTATGTTGGTATCAGCCCTTTTGACATTTATTCACACATGTTCCCTTCTCTGTCTTACCTAACCTCTGACTCCCTCACGTTTGCAGTAATTTCCACTTTTGGTAAGACCACCTGATATATTTATGTCATGTAAATAAATGCAGTCATTCTATAAAAAAGTTAGTTTTTTAAAAAACTTTAATTTAATTAAAATTTAATTCAGAAAGTTAAAAGTTCAAAGTCAAGGGAAATTTTTTTAACTGAAAGAATCTAGAGAAGTTTAGCAGTTTAACAGTAACTCACATCCTTTGGACCAACTAAGAATCTAGAGAAGTTTAATTTGCCATGACTAACTTGAGATGTTGTGCATGGGTCAGGTACCAACAAACTATGGCCAATGGCCAAATTTAGTCAAATAGACTTAAGATTTATTGAAGCATAGATATACCCATACATTAAATACTATCTATAACTGCTACTACATTGCAAGAGCAGAGTTGACAGAAATAAAGGCTTACAAAGCCTTATACATTAACTGTCTTTTACCAAAAAGTTTACCAACTCCTGGTATACATGATTGTTAGTTTCTTCCCAGAACCCACTCCTCCCCTGCCGTTTCCTAACTTAATATTTATGATCTGCATCCTAAATTATCCTCCAAGAATCCTAGGTGTTTCACGAAATAGTTACTTTCTCCCATCTCTAACTGATCCAAAGAAAGTCTTGCCACCTTCACCACTGCTATTAGAATAGCAGCTCTGGTTTAAGCAAAGAGAGCTCTATCCTAAAAATAAAAATTGTTTAAAATGGACATAAATTCAACAGAAATATCTTAAGGAAAATATTTCTCTAGTATTTGGAGAACTATATCTGCTTTTGATTGAGACATGTAGAAAGAGAACCTTTCCTTTTACCTGGGTAATATCATCTGCAGTACTCTAGCTATTATGACAGGAAGAAATGTAGAAAGCATAGAGAAAAGGACAGCTAAGTGAGAGCCACAAACAAGTAGTTGACATTCAAAAGTCAGGTAACTTTAGTGACTGCCTTATTTCTGGATCTCCAATTCCTTAAACTGCTTAAATTCAGTTTGATCCAATTTCTTGGACCAATTGTTTGATCCAATTCCTTAAATTAGGATCTCCAATTCCTAAAACTCCAATTCCTTAAAATAATTGAACCCAATTATTTTTAATTAAAAAATATTTTGGTTCTGGGTCCACACGCAGCTGCATTCAGGGCTAGCTTGCTTATTTATGAATCTGCAGTAAGGACATCACTTTTGGTGATTCTCGGGAGAACCGTATGGAGTGCTGGGGCTCAAACTTAAGTTGGATGTTGCCTGTTAAGTGCAGAGACTGT